>JAOTAX010036949.1:0-11109 GCA_025629825.1 Erythroxylum guanchezii
AAGTAATGATTTCTTAAAAGTTTTGAAATCTACCTTTTTTCCAAACAAAGCATGTTTTCTTTTTCCGATCCAACAGATAATTCACCAACTTAGCCGCAATGAAGGTCAAGTAAGTCGCGACGAAAAACAACAGAATTGAATTTTCACAATCACCAAGTTTAAAGATTTGTAACATTATGCATGATTGACTAACACCAACATATAAATGGTCAAAATGGAGCACAACAAGAGTAACAAAAATGGGAAAAACTCCCCCATGCTTAAACAATACATTGTCCTCAATGAAGAAGAACAAATAACAGGGAGAAATCATGAAAGTGAAGAGAGAAGGCACAGAAAGTGGAAAAGAGAAACAATTTTATAGATAATTAGTGCAACAAGTGTCAGTACAAAATGAGCTATGGATCCAACTAACTAACTAAAACAAAATAAAGACAACAAAAAGAAAAGAAAAAATATAGAAAGAAACGCTCGAACTACTCCATCGGATGATCATCCGCAGCATCAGGAGGGACGGGCCCAGATGTGTCGGCACTGTCAAAGGAATCGCCGTACTCCAGAGAAAGTGGGAAGTGCAGGTGCGTGGCAATGAGTGCATCCATCCGCCGACGATACCAGCGATCTTGCTGCATTCGAGCTTCCACTCTAAGAATGGTCACTTAAAGAAGGTCCACTCGATGGGCAAGCACTGGTAAGGTGAGGGCCTCAGGAGCGGTCGGGGTGGAAGGGATGTCCTCGTAAGGCAAAGCCTCGGAATGAGCAGCAGTAGGGGTAGGGATAGGAGTAGGTGGTGGGGTGGAACAGGGAGGGGACGGAGGACGTATCGGAAAAGGGACGCTGGGTCAAAATAACTATTATTATCGTATTCCGAGACCTGATGTGCTCGGATTAGATCGGTGCTGAGATGGGGAAAGATGATGGAGTGAGTGAGTGTGGCGGTGAGAATGGATTGGCGGCGGGCTGAAGCTATGGCGTGGGCGATGTTGACTGGCCGACCAACCATGAGGAGGTAGATGTAGAGGGCTTGTTGGGTGGTGACGAAGGCGAGGTGGGTGGTAGGGAGGATATTGTTGCTGACTAGATGAAACTAAGGATGGGCTTCGAGGCGGAGGTCGGAATGTCTAACGTAGCATTGGGAATTGCGGGGTTGATGTCATTCGGCACCCTTAGGACAAAGGTTACGAAAGACACTGTCCCACGGGTAGTGGTAGATGAGTTATTCGAAATGACAGCTAAGGATAGGAGGGAGGTGGTAATGGTCCTTGATGCTAGCGGTGGTGAAGGCGTGGGGAACATTGACACTTTGAAAATTAATTTCCAAGGTATTGTGGAAGCGGGCATGTGTGTAGAAATGACAGACAAACTTGTCATTTCCCTGGTCCCTAGGCTGGACTAAGTCGGTGAGCTAGGACTGGACAAGTTGTCGCACAAAAGGGTTATTGTGGGGGGTGAGAGGAAAAGGTCGTTCCTGAATAAACTACCTAGCATCGATTTTCTTAGCTAGGTCAGTGTACTTGGGATCAACCGGAAGGGAAGAAGGAGCAGAGGGAGTGGAGGATGTGGGAGGTTGAGAAGGGCAGGAAGGTTGAGGGGCCTGAGATGGTTCGGAGGAGTTGGAAGAGAGGGAAAAACTGGAAGAGGAGGAGGGAGGGGTGAGGGTTTGGGATGGGTTCTTTGTTCGGGGCATTTTCCTACGTAAAACAAAAATAACAAGGTTAAACAAGTTTACTAAAAAACTTGTCGTGGCGAAAGGTCTGTCACCGCGGCGAACTCTATACTTTCTACGCCGCGGCGAAACCTATACTAATCACGCCGCAGCAAAAGAAGTGTCGTCGCCGTGGTGACCTAACCCTAATCGACAGAAACTGGAACAAAATGAAGACAAGGGATGAAGGAATGCTTACGAAAAGAGGGGGGAAAGATGATGCTGAGGTGAGTTACGTACGATGGATTGTTGAAGGAGGCCGGATACGAAGAGGAGGAGGCGAGTCCACAGGAGAAAGCAGCGGCATAGATAAAGTAGAAGAAACGAAAGTGGAGGAGGAAGAAGGAGGAGTCGTAGGTTTAGAAAGAAAAGGGGGGGTGAAGTGACGAAAAAAAATAGAAGGTATAAGAAAGGTCCGAAGAATAATAACGGCAAAAGAGAAATTACATATGGGAAAATTCGTGCTCCCCTCTTCCGCTACATCCGTCTAAAACAACTCCGCCTCCAACCTTCTCCTCCTCCCTCTCCTCCCCGTTCCACCCCACCACCTTCTCCTATCCCTACCTTTGTTGTCGCTCATTCCAAGGTTTTGCCTCACGAGGATGTCCCTCTTACCCCAACGTCTCCTGCGCCCCTTACTGTATCAACACTTGCCCATTGAGTGGACATGTTTTAGGCGACCATTCTCCATGTGGAAGCTAGATTGGAGCAAGATCTTCGGTATCGCTTGCGGATGGATGCACTGATTGCTGTGCACCTGCACTTCCTACATTCTTCGGAGGACGGCGATTCCCTAGATGGTGCCGGCACATCTGGGCCTGCCCCTCCTAATGCTGCAGATGATCATCCAATGGAGTAGTTCGAGCATTTCTTTCTGTATTGTTCGTTTCTTTTTGTTGTCCTTATTTTGTTTTAGTTAGTTAGTTGGATCCATAGCTCATTTTGTACTGACACACTTGTTGCACCAATTATATATACCATTGTTTCTCTTTTCCATTTTCTGCACCTCCCCTTTTCACTTTCATGCTTTTTCTCTATTATTTGTTCTTTTTCATTGAGGACAATGTTTTGATTAAGTATGGGGGAGCTTTTCCCATTTTGTTACTCTTGTTGTGCTCCATTTTGACCATTTATATGTTAGTGTTAGTTAATCATGCATAATGTCACAATTTTTAAACTTAGTGCTTGTGAAAATTCAATTCTGCTGTTTTCAGTGCGGCATACTTGACCTTCATCACGGCCATATGCTTTTTTTTTTCCGTGGTGAACTAATTCTTCGCCGCAGCCGAGTTGGTGAACTATACAATTCGCCACGGTGTACTTTGGTTGCGCCGCAACGACATATCTTTGTAGAAATAATTTTTGATGAAATATTTTTGCCTCAATTCAACAATCTTTCGACACTCGACTCTTGTAACTCTTGTTTCTCAAAGAATTTATAAGTTTCAAAGTGATACTTGAGTTTTTAAAAATACCTCCCATTCTTTAAACGATAGTTGGTTTTGCTTGATTTTATTTTCGATGTTTTCAACACAAGGTAAATGAAGGAATGCTAATAAAGTAACACTTTAGGTTTTTAAGACTTGAGATTGTTCATTGAGATATTACCCTTGTTAGAAGGATATTTGGGCCTGAATTTTTCTTCAATTCTTATGTGTATCTGCTTATTTCATATCTCTCTAGAACTTGTTACAATTCTTAATCAAAGCTTTAAGAACTAGAATTTTGTTAATATGATAGAGGCATTCTTTCTAAACCTTTTGACCTAAACACAGTCCAACAAACACTTATCCATTGCTAGCCCCTTGAGCCATTATTTATGAGCACATGCACGCATCTTTATATGTTGTCAATAGTTTATTTTACATTTTCTTCTAGTTAAAAAAAGAAAAAAAGAAAAAAAGCGTGTTCTAAAAACGGAAAAGAAAAAGAGAGAAAAGGAAAAGAAAGAAAAAGAAAAAGTACAAGCAGTATCAAATATATATATATGTATGTGTTATACTTATATTATAAAAAATCGTGTCAATATTGTTTAATTGTTGACATCCATTTCATAATTGTAGTGCATGTATTCATACTTTTTCTTTCTTCATCCATTCCATCCATTTCATCTAGCCTTCCGTATATTATAACCCTGAAAAGTCCTCTTGATTTTCAAAATTATAGTTCTTATAGTGGAGAAATAAGATTGTCACAAGCTTATGTTAGAGAATGGATTAAGCAGATTTTAGAGTGAAAAATATCCCCAAACACAAGTGAGATGAGAGCAAACACTTTACCTTTAGTGAAATCTCTTTTGTTCAATCTCTTAGATTAACTTCTTTTAATGTTTATTTTCTTAGCACTCTTTCAGCCTACTTTGATTGATTTATGAGAAAATGATTTTTGCCAATTTCCTATTATTGTTTTGAGCATGGTTGGAATTTTTCTTTTACACTTGTGTCTCTTTGACTCTTATAAACTTTGTCTAGGAGCACAAAGGTTTAAGTGTGGGGGAATTTGATTGAGCCCAAGTTTGTCATATAAATTGGTGACACTTTCATGGTTTTTAATATACATTTTGACTCTTAATTCACGATTTTGTGTTTAAATTAGTCCTTGAGTGTGTCCTTGTATTTTATGCAATTTGATAGTAAAAATTGTTATAAATTGACATTAATTGCATTATTAATTTTTCTAAGGACAATTGATATTGCAAATTGCTATTTTTGATTGTAAGAGCCTCAAGGAAAAGGGGGTCAATGGGCTGAAATGGAGTCAACATGAGGACGTGAGCTACAAGATACTCGTCGTGGTAAACCGGACCTGTCGCCGCAGTGAAACATGAAAGAAAAGTTCATCGCGGCATAAATTAATTATTTCGTCGTGGCGAAGGATCCAACAAGCGTCCGCCATGGCGAAACTTACCTGTTGTCGCGGCGAACTGTCGAAAACCTGGACCAAATTTGGAAAATTCTGTCATTGTTCGACCCGACCCACATCCATCACTTAAAAAACCTACCAAATTAGGTTTTGGAGTAGGTTTTGGAGTAGACGAAAAACATGGAGAGACTACTCACTTCTTGAGCAGACACTCATTTTTCTCTCATTATTGACCTTCATCTATTAACGCCGTCCACTTTTTATTGTCGACTTCATCATCCGCTGTAGCCACCATGGATATTCTCGGTGTCTTTATAGTTGTGAGGGTTCCCGATGTTATGCTTGCCTAGAATAGTGATTCCTCTTGAAGATGTAGCAATGGCTTAAGTTTGATGGGCTTCAAAAGGGAGTTGTTACACATTGTCAAATTTAACTATATTGTTATGAACTTCTAAGTTAGGGTTTATTGCCTTGTAGTTAGATTTGCTTCATTAGAGTTTCATCAAGTGTTGAACAATGTTTTGTGCTATGGATTTGTTTATGTAGAACTTGGATGCTTAATATATGAAGTTTCATATATGTCTTTATGGTGATTGTGTCAACTCTCTTTTATCTACCTAGTTGTGTTTGATATTGAGATTAAGCTTGTTCCATGTTAACCTCTTGCGTTGGCTCATCCATTAACACACTCTAAGATGCATTTAACAAGGTTTTGATAAATGGAGTTCATTGATTAAAACCGTGGACTTAAAGAGTTCTTTAAGGTTCATCAATTGGAAACTTAGTGGTTTTTGCTCCCAAAAGATTTGTTTTCAACTATGATAGCCAAAGTTCGTTTTCAAGAGGATTTTATCAATTTGATCATTATTTGAGTTTTAATTTTGCTTCCCAAAAATCTAAAAGAAAAATTTTTATACACTTTTATTTTAATTAGTTCAATTTAGTTAAGTTTTACAAATGACCAAAACCCCACCTTTTATCAATTTAGTTTGCATTTTTGACAATTAGGCTAGCTTAGGTCATTTGCGCTAGGTTACGATTAAGAGAGATGACCCGAGGTTGCATCCTATATTGCAATCCTTGGAATTAAATTTTTGATTCGGTTTCCAAGGGATTAACCTAAGATCAAACGAGTCGATCAGGGAGCTCCAATTCTTTTTATGAAAAAGAAAGATGGGTCATTAAGGATGTGTGTGGATTATAAGAAGCTTAATCATGTTACCATAAAGAGCAGATATCCACTTCCACGCATAGATGAATTATTTGATCAATTGCAAAGGGCAAAATTCTTCTCCAAGATAGACTTGAGAGCGGGTTATCACTAGTTTAGGATAAAGGAGTCTGATATTATGCCGTTTGGATTAATGAATGCCCCTGCAGCTATCATGGGCTTGATGAATAGAGTCTTTAAGTCTTTCTTAGACCAATTTATCATTGTTTTTATTGATGATGTTTTGGTTTATTCTAAGAGTGACAAGGAGCATGAAGAGCATTTGAGGATTGCCTTAGAGACATTGAGGAGGAACGAGTTGTATGCCAAATTTGATAAATGTGAATTATGGCTAAGGGAGGTGGTATTTCTTGGATATGTGATTTCAGAGCACGGGGTACACGTGGATCCGAGAAAGATAGAAGCGGTTGTGAAATGGGAAGCACCTAAGCATATAGCTGAAGTGAGGAGTTTCTTAGGTTGGTCGGGTATTACAGGAGGTTTGTGGAGGGCTTTTCCATAATAGCAGCTCCATTTACCAAATTGGCAAGGAAGAACCAAAAGTTTGTATAAACAGAGGAGTGCAAGAATATTTTTGAGGAATTGAAGAAGAAATTGACAAGTGCACTGATTTTGACTTTGCCTTCGAGTAGTGGTGGATATGTAGTGTATAGCGATGTCTCAAGGAAGGGATTGGGCTATATATTTATGCAAGGAGATAGAGTCATGGCTTATGCTTCTAGGTAATTAAAGCCTTATGAGATGAATTATCCTACGCATGACTTGGAGTTAGCTGCCATAATTTTTGCATTGAAGATATGGAGACATTATTTGTATGGAGTTACAACTAAAGTATTTGCAGACCATAAGAGTCTTAAGTACCTGATGAGCTAGAAAGAGTTGAATTTGAGATAGAGAAGATGGTTGGAACTATTGAAATATTATGATTTGATGATAGACTACCACCCGGGGAAAGCTAATGTAGTAGCAGATGCACTAAGTAGAAAATTGACTATGGCACATGTGGAGACAGTATATGTTCCTTTGTTAAAGGAATTGGTCAAACTTCGAGTGACATTGAGGCAAGCTAAATCTGGGTGTATATTGGTTAATTTAGGGTAAGGCCAGTGTTAAATGAGAAGATTAAGGAATTGCACGCACATGATGAGTACTTGAGCAAGCTCAAAAAAGGAGATTAAAAATGGTAAACCTTCAGAAATAGAGATAAGGGATGATGGATTGATGGTGGTAGGTAATCGACTATGTATTCCAGATATGCAAGAGCTAAAAGATGATATTTTTGGATGAGGTTCATAATGCTCCCTATGCAATGCACCCGGGGAGTACGAGAATATATAGAGATTTAAAAGAGCACTTTTGGTGGAAGGGAATGAAGAAGGATATTACAGAGTATGTTAGTAAATGTTTAGTGTGTCAGCAGGTCAAGGCTGAACACTAGGCACCTTCAGGCAAGCTTAAACCTTTGCCTATTCCAGAATGGAAGTGGGAAAAGATGACGATGGATTTCTTGATGGGGTTACCTAGAACCAACAGGAAACATGATGCAATATGGGTGATTGTGGATAGGTTAACCAAGTCAACACATTTCTTGCCAATTAAGTAGACAGATTCCTTAAATGCTTTGGCCAAGAAATACGTAGATGAGGTAATCAGGCTTCATGGGATTCCGAGTTCTATAGTTTCTGATAGAGATTCGAGGTTCACCTCCAGATTTTGGGAAAGCTTACAGAAGGCTTTAGGAACTAAGTTGCACTTTAGTACAGCCTTCCATCCATAGACTGATGGACAATCGGAGAGGACAATACAAACTATGGAGGCAATGTTGAGAGCTTGTATTATGGTTTTCAAAGGCTCATGGGACGATCATTTGCCTTTAATTGAATTTGCTTATAATAATTCCTATCACTCAGGAATTTAAATGGTACCTTATGAAGCTTTGTATGGCAGGAAGTGTAGAACTCCTATTGGTTGGGATGAGGAAGGTGAAAGGAGGCTTTTAGGTCCTAAATTGGTCCAAGTTATAGTCGATAAGATTAAATTGGTGAAGGAGAGACTCAAAGCAGCTCAAGATAGGATGAAAAGTTATAAGGATGCACATAGAAAAGAGATGGAGTTTGAAGTTGGAGACAAAGTGTTTCTTAGAGCTTCTCCATGGAAGGGAGTCTTGAGATTTGGTAAGAAGGGCAAGCTTAGTCCGAGATATATAGGCCTTTATGTGATTATTAAAATGATTAGGCCTTTGGCCTATAAGTTAGCTTTTCCACTAGAATTGTCTAAGATTCACAATGTCTTCCAAGTTTAACCTTCAGAGGCTCAATTAAGGGAGGATTTGACCTATGAAGAGCAGCCAGTGAAGATTTTGGACTCGAAGGAAAAAGTTTTGAGAAACAAGGTTGTGAAGCTGGTAAAGGTTTTATGAAAGAGCCGTTCGACGGAGGAGGCTACATGGGAGCCATTGGAAGCCATGAAAGAGAAATATCGACACCTCTTTGTGAACCTATGTAATAATTTTGAGAACGAAATTCTTTTAAAGGGGGGAAATGTTGGGCCCCAAATTTTTTTCTTTTATTTATTAAGCATGATCTGAATAAATTTTTGTGTCCTTGCTATATAACTTATTTTATTTGGAGTTTGATTAGCATGTCAATGTCAGTAGGATTTTATTGCTTGAGTTGGATTAAATTAAAGTGTTAAGAGTGTATAATCAAAAAGGGCAAAATTGGCAAGTCACTTAAGGATGAGGATTATAAGCCATAAAGGGAAGGGCAAAATGGTCATCTTACAATCACTAAGAGTATTAATTAGGAGAAGAAAATTGTTGGCTTATTAGGGAGAGGAGAAGCATCGTGGGTGTGAGGAGAAAAGAAGAAGAAGAGAAAATCAATCTAGGGTTTTGGAGATCTCGAAGACTTTGAAGCTAAAACAAGTATAAGCTTTACCTCTTCTCCATTGTTAGATGAAGTATATTTAGTGACAATTAGAAGTGAAAATGAGGTTGAGTAGTGTAGGAAGTCGTTCATGAATGGTATATGAAAAATGTTTAATCTTTTGGTTGATGAACAAGGATAGCTTTTGAAATGGTTTGTAAATGATTTTAGGTTGGAATGGAGTTGAAAATGAAGTAGAAGGGATGGTTTATGTTTAAGATGGGTTATTTGTGAGAGGTAGGAAGTAAAATCTGGAAATGAAACATGTTTGCCTATGCCTCTGTCCAAGTTCGCCACGGCCAACATTTCTTGGTTCGCCATGGCCAACTTGAGAGGTGAAGTTTGCCGCGACCAACTTAGGGGTTTGCCACGGCGAGATCTTGACTTCGGGCAAATTTTTCCTTATTGGAAAAGTTTTTAAGGATCTTAATTTTTTGAAGGAAGTTGAACATAGAATATTGTTTCAGTATAAGAGCAGTCCAAAAAAGGTTGTAGTATAACTTTCAGATTTCTGAGCCAAATTGAATGATTTCGTTGTCATTGGAAACTTAAGACAATGAAGAACATTTTTCTAGAAGGAAGTGTTACCAAATTTTTTCATTTACCTTATCATAACGATCATGGAAAAATTGACCTGAAAGTCTAGGTTTTGGAAGGATTATAGTTCAATTTTAGCATTTTTGATTATTGAAGCCTCATGAATTTCCTTTGAATGTTGTTTGAATGAGAATTTGGTTTGTTATAGGAAACCAAGCAAACCTGATCCAAGAGCAAGAGGAAGGACAACATTGAACTTGGATTGTCAAGCGAAATTAGGTGGGTAATATATTTATAGTTGTTGTGTAATATGGGCAAATTGTCTTGCTTGCTTTTATGTTGTGTGTTAAATTGCTTGTTTTGAATTATGAAAATTGTTGAAAATGCATTATGATTGTGATCATGTATTTCCTTGAAAAATGTCATAGCATTTTGTATGAAGGAAAAGATGAGAAAGCATGATGAGCATGAAAAGTATGAATATGTATGAAATGAGTTAAGCATTGAAATTTGATTGTGTTTGGGCAAGAGAGGAATGTTTCGTTAGTCACCTGCACGTTGACATATAGCCTTCTCCTAGCTGCCCGTTTGAGGCCACAAGATTCTGAGAAATCGGACTCATTTCATTCACGGTATAAACTTCTTTTTATCCGTTTTGTTCCACGGAACTCTCGAGCCATTTGTTGTGCAGCTCATCATTGATTGGTTAAGCGTAATGCATAATTGAGTGTTACATTGTGATGGATGATTTACATGATATGTTATATGTGGTGACATTATGGTAATATGAGTTGTGACTTAAATTGCTGAGTATTGAATTGTTACATGTATATATATATGCTTGAATGTGTGGCTCGTTGCCAATGGCTATAAATGTATAAGCCATTGAGCTTCGCAGCTCACCCCATTACCTTCCACTCCTCAGGTGTAGAATGAGAAGATCGTTGATCCTTGCAAGGCATCAGAAACTCCAAGATAGTTACAGACTTTTATACTAAGTTAGTGATTTTGGTTAGCTTTATGAGCATATCAACATTGAGCATCATTTGGAATTTGTATTAAACTTTGATATGTGTGATGATATGTAAGTAAAGTTTGTTCAATCTCTTTAGAATTGTGATGACATGAAGAATTGAAGTTTCTTTTGTGTATGGGTACGTTTACCTTGTGGTTAGATTTGAATGTATGTGTGTTAATATTGGTTGATAAATGTTGGGAGTCGGGTTTCGAAAATTGGGAGTTCGCCGCGGCGTACTTTTCCCAAAGGGTGAGGAGCGCTTCCCTTGAGAGTTCGCCGCGGTGAACTTCTTCTATAAGGCGTCTGCCGTGGCGTACCCATCACTTTGTCTCGCTGCCAATCATTCAAACTTAAATCCTTTTGACCCTCCCCTCGTATGATCCTTACCTGAGGACCTCAAGCGGTCACCTCAGGATAGGAAACGGGACCAGGGCCCAACACTATTGGAGGAAAAATGTCTTGTTGGGGTCTTCAAGGAAGCTGTAGGTCTAGAATTGTTAGGACCCGATTTCATTCTCATACAAAGCACTTCAATTTCTCATTTGGAAATTCATCCTCAACCAAAATCTCAAATTTATTTGATTCTTTACATTCAAATCATAACCATTAATTACACAAAATCCTACTAATCCTTTCTTTTGTCAATAGACATTTAACACATATATCTATATATCCACAATTCGTACACAATAAACACTTCAATATTTCCAGCTCAATCAACACAATTCATCGGACCTCCTGTCCGGAATCCTAATACAATCAAACTCATACATAACTAAAGCACTTCAATAATTCTCAAACATCCAATATCATCGGACCTCCTGTCCGG
>JAOTAX010037070.1:0-11104 GCA_025629825.1 Erythroxylum guanchezii
TCATTTCAAATTCAATAATTCTCCTTTCTTTACACATGAATAATTGCCAATAAGTTCCCACTTAACAGTTCTAACTTTCATAAAAGGTTCGGGGCCCAACAATTAGTCCAATTTTCTCTGAAGTCTGCACACAACTTATACCCCTATGGAGGACTTAATTTATGCAATGCACAACTATCAAAGAAACATTCACATACACCTGGGGAACTTTTCAGTTCTAAACTCATTTGTCGAATCCACAGACATAACTTTAATTTACATAATAACATTATAAATGAGGACTTAACACAAATTACAACATATACAGAATGCTCAATGTTTACATGCTTATGCAGCTATCTAAAAGTGATCAAACTAACTTAGTTACAAAAGTTCCTAATATCTTGGAGTTTCCGATGCCTTGCAAGGATTGCTACCCTTCTTGTTCTGAACTTGAGGAGGGAATAGTAGGGTGAGCTACACAGCTCAGTGGCTAATATATTAATAACCATTGGCAATTAACCACAAATATGTATATATATATACTTATATTCAATATTTCAAGCATTCTTCAATTTAGTTTAAAACTCACGGCCCATAACACTCAAATGCAGCATACATGACAAGTTAAAGGTGCGATACACAACAAATGGCTCAAAGGTTCCATGAGAACAGAATGGAGAAATCGAAGTTTACCCCATGAACAGAATGAGTCCAATTTCGAAGCTCATATGTCACATGCGGGCAGCCGGGAGAAGGCTCTTGTCAATGTGTACGTGACGAACAGAATGGTTCCACTTTAGCCCAAACAAAAGCACATATTCATTTTCTCATATGCTCATACTTTATGCTTTATGTTCTTTTCATTTAATACAAAAGTCATGACCTCTTTTGAGGTATAACATAATTATAATTCAACATGTATTTTGTTTTCAGTCAAGTCACAACAATTCAATATCAAGTAAAATCCATTTTGAGAAATCACGTACACACACATAGGTAAGAATTTGCCTCTTGCGTAATCACACAATAACCATAAATAAATTACCCACCCAATTAGCTTGCGAAAATCCAATTCAAGCTTGCCTTTCCCCTTGCTCTTAGGTAGGATTCCCTTGGTTTCCTAAAACAACCAAGGTTCCAATCAAAACAACATTCCAATAAAGTTCATAAACTTTAAAATCACAAAATTCCAACAAACATAAATTTAACTCAAATTTAACCGACCCATACCCTACCTAGGTTAGAAAACTTAGGACCTAATTTAGAAACCCTAGAATCGGTTGGGTTCTCTCAATCATCTTTTTCCTCCAACTATTCTCAACACAAAAACCCATTTCTTTGATAAAGCAAGAAGAAAAGATGGTTATCTTATCTTAACAAACTTGATTTCACTTTTTTTCTTTTTCACCCAAACCTCTCTTCTTCTCTCCTATTTTCGTTTTTTCACTCCTCCTTGGTTCTCACTACACTCTCCTCTCTTCTCCAAATTCAAACCCTTTTTATTTGGTCTTTCTTCCTATTTTGCCCCTCATTAGACTTGGCTTTCCATATTTACCCCTCCTTTCATTTAACACAAACCTACTAACCTTGACATAATTATAACTCAAAAAATTCAAGACTATTTCAAATCATGCTTAACTTAAAGAACAATTTTCAGGGTCCAACAACTCTCCCCCCTAGAGAATTTCATCCTCGAAATTCTTACCTAAGACATTGAAGAGGTGTGGATACTTCTCCCTCATGACCTCCAAGGGTTCCCACGTGGCCTCTTCCGTCGAATGGTTCTTCCATAAGACTTTAACTAGCTTCACAGTCTTATTCCTCAAAACGTTTTCCTTTGAATCTAAAATCTCCACTGGTTGTTCTTTACAAGTCAAATCCTCTCTTAATAGAACTTTTGAAGGTTGAACTATGTGTGAAGGATCAGACCGGTACTTTCGTAACATCGATATATGGAACACATTATGGATCTTAGACAATTCCGGTGGCAAAGCTAACTTATAGGCCAAAGGTCCAATCTTCTCAATGATCTCATAAGGGCCTATATATCTCGGACTAAGCTTGCCTTTCTTACCAAACCTCAAAACCCCTTTCCATGGAGAAGCTCTAAGAAATACTTTGTCTCCAACTTCAAATTCCATCTCTTTTCTATGTGCATCCATATAGCTCTTCATTCTATCTTGAGCTGCTTTAAGTCTCTATTTCATCAACTTAATCTTATCAATTGTGAATTGCACCAACTCATGCCCTACAAGTCTCCTTTCACCTTCCTCATCCTAACAAATAGGAGTTTTGCACCTTCTATCATATAAAGCTTTATAAGGTGCCATCTGAAATCCTGAGTGATAGGAATTATTATAAACAAACTCGATTAAAGGTTAATGATCATCCCATGAACTTTTAAAGTCCATAACACAAGTTCTTAACATTGCCTCCAATGCCCGGACCGTCCTCTTCGATTATCCATCAGTTTGTGGATGGAAAGCTGTACTAAAATGCAACTTAGTTCCCAAAGCCTCCTGTAAGCTTTCCCAGAATCTAGAGGTGAACCTGAGATCACTATCTAAAACTATAAAGCTTGGAATCCCATGAAATCTGATTATTTCATCCACATATTTCTTGGTCAAAGCATTCAAAGAATCTGTCTGCTTAATTGGCAAGAAATGTGCAGACTTGGTTAACCTATCCACAATCACCTATATTTCATTATGTTTCTTACTAGTCCTCGGCAATCCCATCAAGAATCCATCATAATCTTCTCCCATTTTTGTTCCGAAATTGGCAGAGGTTTTAGTTTGCCTGAAGGTGCCTAGTGTTCAGCTTTAAATTGCTAGCACACTAAGCATCTTTCAGTATATTCTGCAACTTCTTTCTTCATTCCTTTCCACCAGAAATGCTCTTTTAAATTTTGATACATTCTCGTACTTCCTGGGTGCATAACATAAGGTGCATTGTGTGCCTCATCAAGAATCTCATCTTTTAATTCCAACATATATGGAATACACAATCTGTTACCCATCACCATCAGTCCATCTTTTCTGATCTCTGTTTCAGAAGGTTTACCACTTTTAATCTCTTCCCAGAGCCTGTTCAAATACTCGTCTTGTTCCTGCAATTTCTTAATCTTCTCATTCAATACTGGCCTCACTCTAAAGTTAGCCAATATACAATCAGACTCGACTTGTCTCAATGCCACATTAAGTTTGGTTAATTCCTCCAACAAAGGAAGATACATTGTCTCCACATGTGCCATAGTGGACTTCCTACTCAGTGCATCCGCTACTACATTAGCTTTCCCTAGATGATAGTCTATCATGAAATCATAATCTCTTAACAATTCTAACCACCTTCTTTGTCTCCAATTCAACTCTTTCTGGCTCATCAGATACTTAAGATTTTTGTGATCTGTAAATACCTTGGTAGTGACTCTATATAAGTAATGTCTCCAAATCTTTAATGCAAAAATTATGGCAGCTAACTCCAAGTCATGCGTAGGATAATTCATCTTATAAGGCTTTAATTGCCTAGAAGCATAAGCAATCACTTTATCTCCTTGCATCAACACACAGCCTAATCCTTTCCTTGAGGCATCACTATAAACTGTATATCTGTCACTACACGAAGGCAAAGTCAAAACTGGTGTAGTGGTAAGCCTGTTCTTCAATTCCTCAAAACTACCCTGGCACTCCTCTATCCATACAAATTTCTGATTCTTTCTTATCAATTTGGAAAGTGGAGCTACTATTATAGAAAAGCCTTCCACAATTCTTCTGTAATACCCGGCCAATCCTACAAAACTTCTCATTTCAACTACATTCTTAGGTGCTTCCCATTTCACAACCGCTTTTACCTTCCTCGAATCTACATGTACTCCTTGTTCTGAAATCACATGTCCAAGAAATGTCACTTCCCTTAGCCAAAATTCACATTTATCGAATTTAGCATACAACTCATTCTTCCTCAATGTCTCCAAGGTAATTATTAAATGTTCCTCATGCTCCTTATCACTCTTAAAATAGACCAAAATATCATCAATAAAGACAATGACAAATTGGTATAAAAAAGGCCTAAAGACTCTATTCATCAAATCCATGAAAGTTACAGGTGCATTTGTTAATCCAAAAGGCATTACCAAGAACTCAAAGCAGCTATACCGTGTTCTAAAAGTAGTCTTTGACACATCTGGCTCCCTTATCTTCAACTGATGGTAACCTGATCTCAAATTTATATTCGAAAAGACCCTTGCTCCTTGTAGCTGATCAAACAAGTCATCTATATGTTGAATCGGATATCTATTCTTAATGGTGACATGGTTTAGCTTCATATAATCCACACACATCCTCAACGATCCATCTTTCTTCTTCATGAAAAAGACCGGAGCTCCCCAAGGTGAAGAGCTCGGCCTAATATAAACTTTCTCTAACAATTCTTCCAATTGCTCCTTAAGCTCCTTCAATTCAGCCGGAGCCATCCTATAAGGTGGAACCGAAATTGGCATTGTGCTTGGAAGAAGCTCAATGGGAAATTCAATTTTCCTAAGTGGCGGTAGTCCAGGTAACTCCTCGAGAATGACATCCGGGAATTCCATGACTACTGGTATATCTTCTAACTTCCCTCTATCTGCCCTTGTGTCTACCACATAGGCCAAAAATACCTCACATCCTTTCCTTATCATCTTCTCTGCTGTTAGAGCTGAAATAACTCTAGGCGATCTTGCTTTTCTGTCTCCCACAAACATCACCTTTCTTCTATTATTCAACTCAAACTTCGTTGTTTTCTGTTTATAATCCAGATGGGCATTGTACTTTTCTAATGTATCCATACGTAAAATTACATCCAAGCCTCCCATTTTCAACGGCATTAAGTCCACCACCAAATGTTCCCCACCAATATATATCTCGCACTCTATATACACTTGACTAATAATAATATACTGGCCAATTAGAGTACTCACCACCAAGGGAGTATCCAATGGGCTCAAGTCCCTACAATACACAGTTCTACTTGAGGACACAAATGAATGGGTAGAACCCGGATCAATCAAAACAACAATATCATCGTCAAATAGTTTAGCCATACCAGTCATAGCTTCTAGAGCGGTCTCTGCGTCCTCCCATGTTATTGCAAACACTCTAGCTGGTGTTTGCCCCTTGGTCTTTCTAGAGGATTCACCCTTCTTACTTCATCAGAGCTCCACTTCAGTTACAGTCTTGTGTCCCACATTCTCAGTTCTCTTCGAAGCGTCCATTTGGATTCTCTCTCTGTTTGCATACCGTGGACACTCTCTAGCCATGTGCCCCCTTCTCTCCACATTTGAGACATGCTCCAGTCAGCCTATAGCATTCCTCTCCATGGAACTTGCTGCAATGGTCGCACTTAGGGACGGATGACTTATCCCCTTTACCCCTTCTACTGCCTCCCCCTGTTGAGGCTTGATAAGAAACAGTAGGAGTCCTCATCAGTTTAGGCCTGCTTGCACCACTGCTTCTCTCCTCATACTGTACAGGGAAAGTCCTGGCACTTCTCTCAGGCATAAAACTACCACCTCCCCTCTTGAACTGTTCTCTCCCCTTTCTCTTTTTGTCCATATCACTCTTTATAATCTCAATGTTCTCCACCCTCAAAGTCGCTTCAACCAACTGTTGAAAATCACAAAAATTCTACACCACCACTTTCTCTCTGATAGCTAGGTGTAACCCCAATTCGAACCTACGACACTTAACTGCCTCACTCATCATTAGCTCGGTTGTATATCGGGCCAATTGTGTAAATCGATGCTCATATTCGCTCACTGTCATTTCCCTCTGGGTGAGGCTCAGAAACTCTCTCTGCTTTTGCTGAATATATTCCTCAGACAGGTATTTCTTCTTAAACACTATTAAGAAATCCTTCCATGCAAGCACTGACGGTCTCATCGGACTTCCCGGCACACTCTCGCACCAATGTAGAGCATCTTCCTAAAGCAGACTAGCAGCATAGACCACCTTCTCCTCATCCTCACAGTCCATCTGATCCAGTATCGTTTCAGTCTTTCTCAACCAAGTCTCGGCTTCTTCTGGATCCGTGGTCTTATAAAAATCCACTGCCTCGTACTTCCTGAGCTTGTCAAACTGTTTCCCTTTCTTACTATAGCTGGAGCAGAAGATTGTGGCATTTGGCCCATGACCTGACCAAAGGCTTGAACAAATGCCTAAAACATCCTCGGATCCAATGGAGCAGGCACTTACTCCTACAGGCCCTACAGAAGCCTCAGCATTCCCTAAGGTTACAGATTCATCAATACTCTCCTCCCTTGGCGGAGAGTCAGGTGCAATCGATCCTTGCAATACTCCTCATGTCCTTCTATGAGGTGGCATCTTACTCCTTCAATGTAAACACTAACTATTTTTTTTAATCTTAATTTCTACATGTATGCATGACATGCATGTCACTTAATACAATTTAATCAATTCACAGAGCAACAAGCAATCACATAACATAACAGTTCGTCTTACTATGCATTCTGAGCCTAGGAAAAGCCTAAGCTCTGATACCAAACAATGCTGGACCTCGCTTTCAGAGCCTAGCATTCTGAGACATCTAACAAAGACAGAACTTGTCTATAACCCTATTGAACTTGTTTAGGGACAAAGGGAATAACTTTCTCTGTATACGTCGGATTAAACAATTCCTTAGACTGTTCGAAAGAAGACTTCGAGATCTAAAACTTACCTGAAGACCTTAAAGATAGCCTCTACCATCTGGAGGGTCAAAATTTGACTAGACGATACAAGATGAATAGTGCATAGAAGAAGCGGAAGGTCAACTATAGAGGAAGCAGAAAATAGACGAAGCCAAAAAAAATCAGACGAATGCCAAAAGGCAGACGAATGGAAACAAGCAGAAAATTGCCAAAAGGCAGACGAATGCCAAAGGGCAGACGAATGCCAAAAGGCAGACGAATACCAAAAAGCATACAAATGCTAAAAGGCAGACGAATGCCAAACAACAGATGAATGGAGTCAACTTAAGATGAAGAAAAGTCAACTTAAGATGATGCAATCTCTTAAGATGGAGCAGAGTCAACTTAAGACGAAGCAAAGTCATCTTATGATGATGCAACTCTTAAGACGAAATGACGTCATCACAGATGATACAACTTTACAGACGAATCATCCTTACAGATGATACATCTTCATAGATGATATGACGTCATCACAGACAATATGAGGTCATCACAGACGAAGCGTCTTTACAGACGATATGACCTATACTACTGAGCATCTCCCCTTAAAAAGACCTTAACTTCTAACTCAGATGCCTAAAAATTACGTGCTATAAACCGTTAGAAAGCTAGAAACGTGATCTACAACTTTCTAGAAGGCAAATTTGACTAATTTAGCCTGAATTAGTCCAATTTTCCTTGAAGTCTGCACACAACTTATACCCCTGTGAAGGACTTAATTTATGAAATGTGCAGCTATGAAAGAAATATTCATATACACCTGGGGAACTTTCCAGTTCTAAACTCATTTGCTAAATCCATAGAAACTTATACATGACTTTAATTTACATAATAACGTTATAAACGAGGACATAACACAAATTACAACATATACAGAATGCTCAATGTTTACATGCTTATGCCGCTATCCAAAAGTGATCAAACTAACTTATTTACAAAAGTTCCTAATATCTTGGAGTTTCCGATGCCTTGCAAGGATTGCCACTCTTCTCGTTCTGCGCCTGAGGAGGGAATAGTGGGGTGAGCTATACAGCTCAGTGGCTAATATGTTTATAGCCATTGGCAATTAACCACAAATTCAAGCATATTTATATATATACACACTTATATTCAATATTTCAAGCATTCTTCAATTTAATTTAAAACTTATGGCCCATAACACTCAAATGCAGCATACATGACAAGTTAAAGGTGCGATACACAACAAATGGCTCAAAGGTTCCATGAGAACAGAATGGAGAAATCGAAGTTTACCCCATGAACAGAATGAGTCCAATTTCGAAGCTCATATGTCACATGCGGGCAGCCGGGAGAAGGCTCTTGTCAATGTGTACGTGACGAACAGAATGGTTCCACTTTAGCCCAAACAAAAGCACATATTCATTTTCTCATATGCTCATACTTTATGCTTTATGTTCTTTTCATTTAATACAAAAGTCATGACCTCTTTTGAGGTATAACATAATCATAATGCAATATGTATTTTGTTTTTAGCCAAGTCACAACAATTCAATATCAAACAAAATCCATTTTGAGAAATCATGTACACACACATAGGCAAGAATTTGCCTAATCACACAATAACCATAAATAAATTACCCACCCAATTAGCTTGCGAATATCCAAGTCAAGCTTGCCTTTCCCCTTGTTCTTGGGTAGGAATCCCTTGGTTTCCTAAAACAACCAAGGTTCCAATCAAAACAACATTCCAATAAAGTTCATAAACTTCAAAATCACAAAATTCCAACAAACATAAATTTAACTCAAATTTAACCGACCATACCCCATCTAGGTTAGAAAACTTAAGACCTAGTTTAGAAACCCTTGAATCGGTTGGGTTCTCTCAATCATCGTTTTCCTCCAACTATTCTCAACACAAAAACCCATTTCTTTAATAAAGTAAGAAGAAAAGATGGTTAACTTACCTTAACAAACTTGATTTCACTTCTTTTCTTTTCCACCAAAACCTCTCTTCTTCTCTCCTATTTTTGTTTTTTTTTTCACTCCTTGGTTCTCACGACACTATCCTCTCTTCTCCTAATTCAAGCCCTTTTTATTTGGTCTTTCATCCTATTTTGCCCCTCATTAGACTCGTCTTTCCATATTTACCCATCCTTTCATTTAACACAAACCTACTAACCTTGACATAATTATAACTCCAAAATTCAAGACTATTTCAAATTATACTTAACTTAAAGGAAAATCTTCAGGGTCCAACAGTTGGTGCTTGCTCCCTTGATCTTCCTGGAGGATTCACCCTCCTAGCCACATCAGAGCTACCCCCTTCAGTTGCAGTCTTATGCCCCATGGTCTCAATTCTCTTCGAAGCTTG
Organism: Erythroxylum guanchezii; assembly: GCA_025629825.1. Classification (NCBI taxonomy): domain Eukaryota; kingdom Viridiplantae; phylum Streptophyta; class Magnoliopsida; order Malpighiales; family Erythroxylaceae; genus Erythroxylum; species Erythroxylum guanchezii. Next base: position 9,039 of record JAOTAX010037070.1, read on the forward strand.
CACCTATGTTCCTTCTCTTCTTGCAGACTGTAGACACTCTCTAGCCATATGCCACTTCTCTCCACACTTGAAACAAGCTCCTGTCAGCCTGTAGCATTTCCCTCTATGGAACTTGCCACAATGGTTGCACTTAGGGATGGATGACTTGTCCCCTTCACCCCTTCCACTGCCTCCCACTGTTGAGGCTTGATGAGAAATAGTAGGAGTCCTCATCGGTTTAGGCCTTCTTGCATCACTGCTCCTCTCCTCAGACTGCACAGGGAAGGTCCTGGCACTCCTCTTAAGCGTAGGAGTACCACCTCCCCTCTTGAACTGCTCTCTCCCTTTTCTTTTTAATAGCTAGGTGTAACCCCGATTCGAACCTATGGCACTTAACTGCCTCACTCATCATTAGCTCAGCTGCATATCGAGCCAATTGTGTAAATCAGCGCTCATATTCGCTCACCGTCATTTCCCTTTGGGTGAGGTTCAGAAATTCTCTCTACTTTTGCTGAATATACACCTCAGATAGGTACTTCTTCTTAAACACTACTAAGAAATCCTTCCATGCAACCACTGACAGTCTCACCTGATTTCCCAGCACACTCTCCCACCAATGCAGAGCATCTCCCTAAAGCAAACTAGCAGCATAGATAACCTTTTCCTCATCCTCGTAATCCATCTGATCCAGTATCCTCTCGGTCTTTCTCAACCAAGTCTCAGCTTCTTCTGGATTCATGGTCCCATAAAAATCCACTGCCCCATACTTTCTAAGCTTATCAAACTGTCTCCCCTTCTTAACTAGGGCCGGAGCAGAAGATTGTGGCATCTGGCCCGTGGCCTGAGCAAATGCCTGAAACATCCTCGGATCTAATGGAGCAGGCACTTGATCCTGCAGGAGAGGAGACTCCCGCGTCTATGATTGATCGAGCTCATTACTAGGCCCTACAGAAGCCTCATCATTCCCTAGGGCTACAAACTCATCAGAACTCTCCTCCCTTGGCGGAGAATGAGGTTCAATCGATCCTTGCAATACTCCTCGTGTCCTTCTACGAGGTGGCATCTTACGCCTTCAATGTAAACACTAACTATTAGCTTTACATTTCATTTTAGTCTTAATTCCTACATGTATGCATGACATGCATGTCACTAAATGCAATTCAATCAATTCACATAACACAACAGTTCCTTCTACTATGCATTCTAAGCTTGGAAAAACCTAAGCTCTGATACCAAACAATGCTGGACCCCGCTTCCGAAGCCCAGCATTCGGAGTCAAAAATTGAAACAATACTTGTCCTTGACCCTATCGAACTAGTTTAGAGACAAACAGGCATAACTTTCTCTATAGACGTCGGACTAACAACTCTTTGGACTATTTGAAAGAAGACTTCAAGATCTACAATTTTCATAAAGGCCTTGAAGACGGATTCTGTTGGGACCGATTTTGGAAACGGACCCCAACCGGAAAAACGGACGAGGATGCGAAGGAACGGATTTACAAAATCTCATAATCAAAGAAACCAAAACGATTCAATCAAATCCAACGGCAAAACGGGAAGCACAAAGCGAAAGTCAAAGTGAGCAAAATCCAACGAAAATCAAATCGGATCAAAAGCGAAGGAATCAAAAACGCATGCGGAAGCCAAAGAAATCGAAAGGTTCGAAATCAAAGAAAACAAAATGCTTAAGGACGAACTCTTAACTCCGACATCCAAAAACACATACTTTAGAAGAAAATAACAAACGCGTTGGAAAACTATAAGACGATCCTGATCTAAACCAATCCAAGTCGGTATAAATTTTCTTTTTTTTTATAAACATCTCACACATTGCTATACCAATCAAGCCATAAACAAAGAGCACTTCAATGTTTCAAATCAATCACCACAATCATCGGACCTCCTGTGCGGAATCCCAACACAATCAAACACATTCATACCCATAACACTTCAATAATTCTCAATCATCAAAATCATCGGACCTCCTGTCCGGAAATCCAAACACAAACAATCACATTCATATCATCATAATACTTCAATACCCAACACATTCACATCTCAATTCTATACACAAATCCATAACTC
>JAOTAX010037133.1:0-11103 GCA_025629825.1 Erythroxylum guanchezii
CTAATTGTCCTTGAAGAACAAGTGGTAAATCTAATTGGTTGAGGATAGTACAACAAGGAGAAAGTAGATTGCTAAAGCAAAAGATTCAAAGGCAAAGGGTTTGGATACAAGAAGAAGGAGAGGATAGCGCAGCGAGGATTTAAAGCTGTAGGGAAGGAGTTGGTAATTCTTTACATCTTATTCATGGTTTTATTATCCTTATACCATATCATGTATGGATTGGCATGTTGATTTGGATATATTGCTTCCGCTACAAAATGATTTCTTAAAAAGTCTTGAAATCTACCATTTCCCCAAATAGAGCATGTTTTCTTTTTCCGATCCAACAGTTATAACCTCTTTCAAGGTATAATATAATTATAAAGCATCATACAATTCCAATTAGTCATAATAATTCAAGCAAATGCATTTCAAGATTTAACATACATACACATAGGCAAGAATTTGCCTAGTCACGCAATAACTATAAATATATTACCTATCTAATTAGCTTGCGAAAATCCAAGTCAGGCTTGCGTTTCCCCTTGCTTTTGGGTAGAATTCCCTTAGTTTCCTAAAACGATCAAGGTTTCATTCAAAACAACATTCCAATAACTTATAAACTTCAAAACAAAGAAATCACAAGATTTCCACAAACATAAACTTAACTCCAATTTAACCTACCCGTAACCCATCTAGGTTAGAAAAACCTAAGATCTAGTTCAGAAATCCATAAAAATCCATCTAGGGTTTCTCTTCTTCTTCCTACACAACTCATCTCTCTCTCAATTCCCTTTTTTGTTTTTCTACTAGTAAGAAGAAAGATGATACTTACCTTAGAGTTAGATTTCTCCCTTTTCTCACAATTATTTATTCCTTTCTCTTCTTTCGCCACGATTTTTTTCCCTTCTCTTCCCTCTTTTCATGTTTTTCTCTCTTCCTTCTCTCTTTGGTTCTCACGACACCCTCTATTCTCTTCTTCTCTTTCTAATTTCAAGCCTCATCTTTAGCTTAATCTTCCAAAATTGCCCCTCATTTACTTAGCCTTTCCAAATTTGCCCTTCTTTTGTTTTATCGACATTTACTAACTCTTTTAACCTATTAAACACCATATTAATTCCAACTTATTTCTATCACTTCATGCTAGCTTCTAATTTCTAATTTCTATTCATACTTGCTAATTTGATGACTCAACTCTAAAAATAATGAAACAATAATCACTAATGAATAAAAAGAATTTTGGGGTTCAACAATTCCTCGCCTTAAAGAATTTCATCCTCAAAATTTTTACCTAAGTCCACGAAGAGGTATGGATACTTCTCCTTCATTGCTTCTAAATGCTCTCATATTGCCGCCTCCGTCGAATGGTTCTTTTATAAGACCTTAACTAGCTTTACAATCTTGTTTCTCAAAACTTTTTCCATTGAATCTAAAATATCCACTGGTTACTCCTCATATGTCAAATCCTCCCTTAACTGAACCTTTGAAGGTTGAACTATATGTGAAGGATTCAATCGGTACTTCCTTAGCATCGATACATGGAAGACATTGTGAATCTTAGATAATTCCATTGTTAAAGATAACTTATAGGGTAAAGGCCCAATATTCTCAATGATCTCATAAAGGCCTATGTATCTCTGACTAAGCTTGCCCTTCTTACCAAATCTCAAAATCCCTTTCTATGGAGAAGCTCCAAGAAACACTTTGTCTCCCTCTTCAAATTCCATCTCCTTTCTATGTGCATCCTCATAACTTTTCATCCTATCTTGAGCTACTTTAATTCTCTATTTCACCAATTTAATCTTATCGACTGTAACTTGCACTAATTCAGGCCCTAAAAGCCTTCTCTCGCCTTCCTTATCTTAAAAAATAGGAGTTTTGCACCTCCTGCCATACAAAGCTTCATAAGGTGCCATTTGAATTCCTAAGTGATAGGAATTATTGTATGCAAACTCAATTAAAGGTAAATGATCATCCCATGAACCTTTAAAGTCCATAACATAAGCTCTTAACATTGCCTCCAATGTCCATATTGTCCTTTATAATTGTCCATCGGTTTGTGGATGAAAAGTTGTATTAAAGTGCAACTGATTCCCAAAGACTCCTATAAGCTTCCCTAAAATCTAGAGGTGAACCTGGGATCTCTATCTAAGACTATCGAACTTGGAATCCCATGAAGTCTAATTATTTCAACTACATATCTCTAGGCCAAAGCATTCAAAGAATATGTCTGCTTAATTGGCAAGAAATGTGCGAACTTAGTTAGCCTATCCATAATCACCCATATTGCATCATGCATCCTGCTAGTCCTCGACAATCCCATCAAGAAATCCATTGTAATCTTCTCCCATTTCCATTTCAGAATCAGCAGACGTTTAAGTTTTCCCGAAGGTGCTTGTTGTTCAGCTTTAACTTGCTGGCACACTAAGCATCTTTTAGCATACTCTACAACTTCTTTCTTCATTCCTTTCCACCAGAAATGCTCTTTCAAATCCCTATACATTCTTGTACTTCCTGGGTGCATAACATAAGGCGCATTGTGTGCCTCATCAAGAATCCCATCTTTCAATTTCAACATGTTTGGAACACACAATCTGTTACCAACTACCATCAATCCATCTTCTTTAATCTCTATTTCAGAAAGTTTACCACTTTTAATCTCTTCTTAGAGCCTGCTCAAATACTCATCTTGTTCCTGCAACTTCTTAATCTTTTCATTCAATACTAGCCTCACTCTAAAATTTGCCAGTATATAACCAAATTCAGCTTGTCTTAATGTCACTATAAGTCTGGCTAATTCCTCCAACAAAGGAATAAACACTGTCTCCACATATGCCATAGTTGATTTCCTACTTAATGCATCCGCTACTACATTATCTTTCCCTGGGTGGTAGTCTATCATCAAGTCATAATCCTTTAACAGTTCTAACCACCTTCTTTGTCTCAAATTCAACTCCTTTTGGCTCATCAAATACTTAAGACTCTTATGGTCTGTAAATACCCTAGTAGTGACTCCATACAAGTAATGTCTCCAAATCTTCAATGCAAAAATTATGGCCGCTAACTCCAAGTCATGTGTAGGATAATTCATCTCATAAGGCTTCAATTTCCTAGAAGCATAAGCAATCACTTTATCTTCTTGCATCAACACACAGCATAATCCTTTCCTTAAGGCATCACTATAAATTGTATATCCGTCCCTACTCGAAGGCAAAGTGCAAACCGGGGCAATTGTAAGCCTGTTCTTTAATTTCTCAAAATTGCACTAGCACTCCTCTGTCCATACAAATTTCTGATTCTTTCTTGTCTATTTAGAAAGTGGAGCTGCTATTATAGAAAAACCTTCCATAAACCTTCTGTAATACCTAGCCAATCCCACAAAACTTCTCCCCTCAGCTACATTCTTAGGTGCTTCCCATTTCACGACCGCTTCTATCTTCCTCGGATCCACATGTGCTCCTTGCTCTGAAATCACATGTCCAGGAAATATCACTTCTTTTAAACAAAGTTCACATTTGTCAAATTTGGCATACAACTTATTCTTCCTCAGTGTCTCCAAAGAAATTCTTAAATGTTCCTCATGCTCACTCATAGAATAGACCAAAATATCATCAATAAAGACAATGAGAAATTGCCCTAAAAAAGGCCTAAAGACTCTATTAATCAAATCCATGAAAGTTACAGGTGCATTAGTCAACCCAAAAGGCATGACCAAGAACTCAAAGTGGCCATACCGTGTTCTAAAAACATTCTTTGACACATCTGGCTCCCTTATCCTCAATCATGGTAACCTGATCTCAAATCTATCTTCGAAAAGACCCTTGCCCCTTAAAACTGATCAAACACATCATCTATGCGTGGAAGCGGATATCTGTTTTTAATGATGACATGGTTAAGCTTCCTATAATCTACACACATTCGCAATGATCCATCTTTCTTCTTCACAAAAAGGATCAGAGCTCCCCAAGGTGAAGAGCTCAGCCTAATGTAACCTTTCTCGAATAAATCTTCCAATTGCTCCTTAAGCTCTTTCAATTCCATCGGAGCCATTCTATAAAACGGAACCGAAATTGGCATTGTGCTTGAAAGAGGCTCAATGGGAAATTCAATTTCCCTAGGTGGTGGTAGTCCTGGTAACTCCTTGGGAAAGACATTCGAGAATTCCATGACCACTGGTATATCTTCTAACATCCCTCTATCTGCCTTCGTGTCTACCACATAGGCCAAAAATGCTTCACACCTTTTCCTCATCATTTTCTGTGCTATCAGAGCCAATATTCGAGGTGGACTGACTTTTTAGTCTCCCAAAAGCACCACCTTTCTTCCATTATCCAGCTCGAAATCCACTGTCTTCTATTTGCAATCTAAGTGGGCATTATACTTATCCAAGGTGTCCATACCCAAAATCACATCTAATCCTCTCATCTTTAATGGCTTTAGATTCACCACTAATTGTTATCCTCCAATATATATCTCGCAGTCACTATAAACTTGACTAATGACAATACACTGGCCGATTAGAGTTCTCACCATCAAAAGAGTATCCAACAGGTTCAAATCCCTATCATACATAGTTCTACCCAATGAAACAAAAGAGTGGGTAGAGCCTAGATCAATTAAAACAATTACATCAGCATCAAATAATTTAACCGTACCAATCATAACTTCTGGAGTGGTCTCTGCATCCTCCCATGTCAATGCAAACACTCTAGCTGGTACTTACTCCCTTGATCTTCCTAGAGGTAACATTCCCCTCTATGAAAGATTCCATAGTGTTTGCACTTAGGGACTGATGAATTGTCCCCTTCACCCTTTCTACTGCCTCTCACCGTTGAGGCTTGATGAGAAACAGTAGGAGTCCTCATTGGTTTAGGCCTGCTTGCGCTACTGCTCCTCTCCTCCCTTCAAACTGCATAGGGATAGTCCTGTCACTCCTTTCAGGCATAGAAGTACCACCTCCCCTCTTGAACTGTTCTCTCCCCTTTCTCTTTTTGTTTACATCACTTTTGATATTCTAAATGTTCTCCACCCACAAGGCCGCTTCAACCAGTTGTTGAAAATCACAAAAATTCTGCACCACCACTTTCTCTCTAAAAGCTAGGTGTAACCCTGATTAGAACCTACGACACTTAACTGCCTCACTCATCATCACTTATCAAATTGTTTCCCCTTCTTAACTGGGGTCAGAGTAGAAGATTGCGGCATCTGGCCCCGAGCCTGAGAAAATGCCTGAAACATCCTCGGATCCAAAGGAGTAGGCATTTGTTCCTGTGGGAGAGGAGACTCTAGCGTCTATTATCGATCAGGCTAACTACTAGGCCCTACAGAAGCCTCAGCACTCCCTGGGGCTACAGACTCATCAGTACTCTCCTCCCTTGGAGGAGAGTCAGATCTAATCGATCCTTGCAATACTTCTCATGTCCTTCTATGAGGTGGCATCTTACTCCTTCAATGAAAACACTAAGTATTAGCTTACCTTTCATTTTAGTCTTAATTCATGACATGCATGTCACTTAATGCAATTCAATCAATTCACATAACATAACAGTTCCTCCTACTATGCATTCTAAGCCTAGGAAAAACCTAAGCTTTCATACTAAACAATACTGCACCCCGCTTTCGGAGCCCAGCATTTGGAGCCATAAACTAAAATAATACTTGTCCATAATCTTATTGAACTTGTTTAGGGACAAAAGGGATAACTTTCTCTGTGGACGTCGAACTAAACAATTCTTTGGACTGTTCGAAAGAAGACTTCAAGATCTACAACTTTTATGAAGACCTTGAAGATAGATTCTATCATTTGGAGGGTCAAAAATTTTACCAGACGGTTCAAGATGAACAGTATGCAGAATAAGCAGAGGGTCAACTATAAAGGAAACAAAAAGCAGACGAATGGGGAAAATAGAAGTCTACAGAGCAGACGAATGCCACAAAGCAGACAAATGTAGAAAAGTAGATGAACGCAGAGCAAACGAATGTGGAAAAGCAGATGAATGCAAGGAGCAGACGAATGTGGAAGAGTAGACGAATGCAAAGAGCAGATGAATGCGGAGAGTAGATGAATGCGGAAGAGTAGACCAATGGAGTCAACTTAAGATGAAGAAAGGTCTATTTAAGATGATGCAAAGTCTTAAGAAGAAATGACATCATCATAGATGATGTGACGTCATCACAGACGACATGTCTTTACAGACAATACAACTTTACAGACGAATTATCCTTATAGACGATACATCTTCATAAACGATATGACATCATCACAGATGAAGCATCTTTACAAACGATGTGACTTTACAGATGAATCTTCCTTACAGGTAATACATCTTCACAGATAATATGATGTCATCACAGACGAAGCATCTTTACAGACGATACGACTTTACAGACGAATCGTGCTTACAGACGATACATCTTTGATGCTCCTAAGCATCTCCCCTTCTAAGGACCATGACTTTTGACTCCTACGCCTAAATATTTTGTACTATATACTGATGGAAAGAAAGAAAGATGAGCTACAACGTTCCAGAAGGCAACTTTGACTAATTTAGTCTAAATTAGTCCAGTTTTTCCCCTAAATTTGGCACACGATTTCTACATCAAGGAGAGACTTGGATTTTTGAAATGTGCAACTACTAAAGAAACATGCACATACACATGGGGGACATTTTAGTTCTAAACTCATTTCCCGAAACCACAAAAGCTCATACATATCTTTAATTGCAAATTTACAATATAAACAAAGGCTTAACACAAAATGCAACCTATAGAGGATGCTCAATGTTTACATACTTATAAAGCTATCTGAAATTTATCGAACTAACTTAGTTACAAAAGTTTCTATCATCTTGGAGTTTCTGATGCCTTGCAAGGATTTCTAACCTTCTCGTTTTGCACTTGAGGAGGGAATAGTGGGGTGAGAAACATAGCTCAGTAGCTAAAATATTTATAATCACTAACAATTGACCAAAGTCAAGCATATGTACATGTATACATAATATATGTTCGACAATTTAAGCATTCATTAATTTAGATCAAAACACATAACATTTAACACTCAAAATGATTCATGCTAGACAATTCAATTATGCAACGCACAAACAAATGGCTCGAGAGTTCCGTGGTACGAAACAGAGAAACTGAAGTTTACTCCGTGAACAAACCGAGTGCGAATTCTCAGGATCTCAAGTCTCAAGTGGGCAGCCGGGAGAAGGCTATGGGTCAATGTGCACGTGACTAATGAAACGGGTTTCTCTCTTTCCCAAACAAAGCATATATTCGTTTCATCAAATGCTTTCATACTTTTTATACTCTTTTTTTCTTCTCACTTAATTCAAAATATTATAACCTCTTTCAAGGTATAACATAATTACAAAGCATCATACATTTCCAATCAATCATAATAATTCAAGCAAATTCATTTCAAGATTTAACATACACACCCATAGGCAAGAATTTACCTAATCATGCAATAACTATAAATACATTACCCACCTAATTAGCTTGCAGAAATCTAAGTCAAGCTTGCCCTTCCCCTTGCTCTTAGGTAGGATTCCCTTGGATTCCTAACATGACCAAGGTTTCATTCAAAACAACATTCCAATAACTTGTAAACTTCAAAACAAAGAAATCACAAAATTTCCACAAACATAAACTTACTACAATTTAACCTACCCATAACCCATCTAGGTTAGAAAAACCTAGGATCTAGTTTAGAAATCCATAAAAATCCATCTAGGGTTTCTCTTCTTCTTCTTACACAACTTATCTCTCTCTCAAATCCCTTTTTTATTTTTCTACTAAGCAAGAAGAAAGATGATACTTACCTTAGAAGTTGGATTTCTCCCTCTTCTCATAATTTCTTCTTCCTTTCTCTTCTTTCTCCACGATTTTTTTCCTTCTCTTCTCTCTTTTCACATTTTTCTCTCTTCCTTCTCTCTTTGGTTCTCACGACACCTTCTATTCTTTTCTTCTCTTTGTTATTTCAAGCCTCATATTAGCTTAATCTTCCAAAATTTCCCCTCATTTACTTGACCTTTCCAAGCTTGCCCTTCTTTTGTTTTATCTAATTCTACTAACTCTCTTAACCCATTAAACACCATATTAATTCCAACTTAATTCTAACACTTCATTCTAACTTTGAATTTCTAATTTCTGTTCTTACTTGCTAATTTGATGACTCAACTCTAAAAATAATGAAACAATAATCACTAATGAATAAAAAAGATTTTGGGGTCCAACAGATAATGATGAACGTAGTTATGTCATAGTTTCGAATGGTTAGGGACTAGTTAACCCAAAGGAAAATGGATTGAAGATTTGGCAGTTGAGGTAGGAAAATTTGGAAGTGGTTTACAGTGTTGAACCATACGGTTTTAGAGAAAGGACATTCAAAAAATAAATGTTCAATAGTCTCTGAGGCCGAAACAAACAATGAGCATCGATTTAGGGTATGGAGGTAAATTAGTTTGTCCATAATCTGCAATTTATTTAGGAAGGGTAACCAAAGGATGAAGGAACACCTAGGACTATCCCTCTTATGCCGTACTAATTTATACTAAGGAACTGTCTAAATTGTCAGTCTCATGAGAGTGTATGCTGAAGCATTTGTCTACTTCTTGGAAGGGCTAGATAGCCATTCTAAACTATCCTCTTGGGAAGAATTTGGATTGTATTGTAAAGGTTCTAGGTTACTAATAGTCCCCACAGTTATATCCTGCCAGCACCATTCATTATTTTTGATTACTTCAGACACTTTTGCACTCATAGGAAGTTCCAACCCATTGATCAATCTAGGAGTAGAGTCAGCCATCAAGATACCTCTCGGATGCCAAAGATCATGCCATAAGAAAGTAGAGTTACCATTTCCTATTCTAAATCTGAATTGGTTCCCAATTTTGTCCCTAACAGACAACATCTTCCTCCAACTCCACGAACTACAATTGTTAGGCAAGAAATTCCAGAAAATTTTCCTTTACAGAATAATAGTGTGAACCCACTTAACCCACAAAGCTTCCCTATCATTAAACATAAACCAAATTCTTTTCCCTATCAACACGTTATTCCAAGTAGACAAATGTTTAATACCTAGACCACCCTCTTTTTTAGATCTACAAATGTCATTCCACTTTATCTTAGCATGAGCTTGTGTCTCCACCTCCCTGGCCATAAAAAATTCCTAAGTTTCTTTTCTATTTCCTTAATGTTGGAAGTTGGGAGAATAAAGATGCTAGACCAATAAATCTGAAAGGTGGACAGGACCGAAATAACTAATTGCAATCTACCAGTATAAGAGAGATTTTTATGGTCCATTTTTTGACCAACAAGGAAAGACAATCCCTTCTAGATAACCAACCTGTGATAAGAGGAACTCCCAAGTATCGAATGGGAATGTGACCTTTTTTAAGACCTGACAGACATTCTATTTGATGGGCCATGTGGTCCACATTAAGAGAGACAGAGAACTGACTCTTGTTCAAATTCATTACCATTCCAAATAATTTGGAAAAGGTTCATAAACAATTTAGTAAGGTTTGCACTGAGGCCAAATCCCCATGACAAAACATTAAAAGGTCATCAACGAACAAGAGATGGGTGAGTTTAAGGGCTTTACATCTCTAGTGGTATTGAAAGGTATTACTACCTACTATGCATGCATTCAGGCTCCTAGAGAATACCGCCATACAAATAATAAAGAGAAAACGAGATAAAGGGTCACATTGTCTTAATCCTGACTTTCCTGGAAAGAATTTTGTAGGGGAGCCATTGATTAATATAGCATACGCTGGAGAGGTAATACACTCTCTTATCCAATGAATGAGCTTGAGAGGACAACCTATAGCTACTAGCACATTCAAGAGGAAATCCCAATAGATCGAATCATATGCTTTTTTTAAATCCACCTTAAAAGCACATCATCTATGATTATTAGCAAGATGGTAATTCTTGAAAATCTCTAAGGCCAACAAGATATTATCCCCTAATCTTTGATTCTTAATGAATGCACTTTGGTTTGGGCTTATAATATAAGGGAGTACCTCTTTAAGCCTATTAGCCATGATTTTTTCTATCACCTTATAAATAAAGTTACAGCATGATATATGTCTATAATCCTCAACTGTGGAAGGATTATCGTTTTTAGGAACTAGAGTGATGAAGGTAGAGTTGATTTCTTTAAGAAGTCTCCCATGATGGAAAAAAATCTTTGATAGCTCTAGTAACCCTATAATATGCCAAGTATGTTTGAAGAACACCTTATTAAACCCATCTGGCCCAGGAGCCTTGTTAGGATTAAAGGAATTGAGAACATCCCTAATCTCTTGAGTAAAGACTTCAGCAATGAGTTTATTTGTGAGATCTTCAGCAATCTTTCTATAAACTCTTTAGAAGGAAGAAGGCCCTTTCTGTTCACAATAGTCCTTTGAAAGGAATCTAGGAATTGGTTTTGAATCTCATCTACATCAACAATTCTAATTCCATTTTCCCTACTATCGAGTGAATGGTGTTCTTATTCCTATTTGACAGAATAGAATTGTGGAAAGATTGTTTGTATAGAATTGATCTGGGAAGATTGTTTGTATAATGACTCCTGATCATCTAAGGCTCTTAACAAGTTATTTATTGCTTCTGTTTCCTTTTCAACCAGATGTGGACTGTTGGGAGCATATCTCTTTTGATCTTGTATAATGTTTGGAGAAATTTGACAATTCTCTACTCTAGTATTCACATCTCCTACTTTTCTAGAATTAAGGATTTTGAGTGCTTTCCACACCAGTTTAAGCTTGGATACTACACAAAACATAGAGGTTCCTTGGACCTAAGTGTTCCAATTCTCTTCTACTATCTGAAAAAAAATTAGGGTGTGATACTAGGAAGTTTGCAAATCAAAAAAGGGAAGATCGCTTCAACATATCTATTAGGGACCTTATTGGACCCCGAATTTTTAGTGAAAATTAGAAACATTAAAATGAAATGAAATGAGTGTTTTTGTATATGAATAGTGTTATAGATGAAATTGTGCTTTACGAAAATTAATGAGAAAAAAAATCAATTAGTTTTGATGGCTTTGATATTTGAGTAGCTTTGTATGGATTATGAGAGTAAAGTGAATGAGTTGATTGAAAT
>JAOTAX010037219.1:0-11096 GCA_025629825.1 Erythroxylum guanchezii
TTGACTCTTAATAGTTTCAATTACAGGTTTTACGTCCTCAGTTATTTTATCCTGTAATGAAATCATTATGCATCAAACAGAACTGGTAGAATCAGACATCGATAAATGCTATTGAAATTGCATGACTCATGAAGCAGTGCAAGATAGTTGCTGCAGTTATGATGTTTGATGAGAAGGTTGGAATAGAAGCAAGCAGTCGAAAGTAAAAACCGAGAATTTCTTAAAAGTTACACTACCAATATCAACCACTCGGTAAAATTGTTGTAAAAATTGACCAGATTAGAGCAGATTTGCAGCTAAATAGAATTGAAGGAATAATAAACAAACACATAGATTTTACGTGAAAACTCCTAAATCAGTATTCTTTTTCTCTACGTCGGATAATACTTTATCAGCTAAAGCTAGATGAAGATTAGCTAGAGTATTTTCATTCATCTCGTTTCATTTTTCATCTGTGACTTCAACTGACCGTTCACTAATGATTGCTAGACAATATTTTTTCTCAAAATTGTTCTTATCTTCAACCTCTACAATGAGAAATTACTCCTATTGAAAATTTCAATCTCGAATTTTGCTCTCATTGTTTCTATCACGAACATAATTTAACTCCCACTATTTCACGTAAATAGTACTGTATCTGTATGTATAAATAGTTCCATACATGTGAATATTATCATATGCATATATGTGAATAGTACCGTATATGTGAATAGTATTGTATATTTGAATTACAGTAACTGCACAGTTTAATGCAAAAATAAATACTGAAGAGTTGTCACCTTTTATGGTTACTGTTCATCAACTTTCACCGTACTCACCCAAACTCTGAACGATTTACACAAAAAAATTATTCGTAATTTTCTCACCTCTCTCTAATACTATTTGTTGTGAAAATTGATTGGATTAGAGCAGATTCGTAGCTAAAAAGGACTGAAAGAATAACGAAAAGACACAAATTTTACGTAGAAAATTTCTAAATTAAGGTAAAAATTACGAACAAAGATAGAAGAATTTTACTACTAAAAAAAATTGGAGAATTAAAAGGAAAAAAAAAACTAGACCCGTAAAAATACATAGAATATTTTTGTCTCTATCTTGTTTTTCCACGCCTCTCTTGTTGTTCTGCCCACGCTCTCTCTGAGAATGAAGATATAAATTAGCAAACCATTCTTTATTGTCTTATTAGGCATGTTAAGCACCAAATTGGCCAAACTGCAGTTATGAAGTTTGAAGAGAAGGTTGGAATAGAAGCAAGCACTCGAAAGTAAAAACAATCATAAACGATTCAGCCGATAATTTCTTAAAAGTTACACTACCAATATCAACTACTCAAGAAAATCCCATAAAAATCCGTCTCAAGATTAAATGAAACCACTAAACTAGCCCACGAGAAAATTTCCCTTAAAAATTGCAGCCTCAAACTAACCGGTGAATGACTCTTTAACCACGTTTGTCTGTCAGTCTTTTCAAGATCAAAAGGATCACCATATAAGTAGTCAGGGACTACTACATAGAATCCAGCAGCTGCAATCTTGTCTGCAAGCTTCCTTTCATGGTAGAAACAATTAAGAGTCAGTCCCAAAGTACATAGTAATATGTAATAATCCGCGCAATTTGTGTGCTTTCGGACTTAGAACGTCATTTCGCATTTCCAGATTTAGGTAGGATCAAGGGATCAACCCCACTCCCCACTCCATGAAAGTTTTTCTAACAACTTCCTTATTGTTTCTTCTTCCTCTCAGTTGTACTTCCTTACCTCAAACTATTTTGCACAACACTAGAACTAGAAGCCTTGATGATCATGGAAGAAGTACAGATTCGAGAAGAAGCCATACCTAAAATTTGGAGCTTCAAATCCTGCAGGATCAAGCCACAAAGACAAGATCAAAAGATGACAAAAAAGAAGAAAGAACCAAAGTTAAAAGCACCAAATCGGTGAACTAAAAGCATCAATCAGTAGTTCAGAGCGTCCTTTCATGGATTAAAGATTGAAACTTGGAGACAGGAAGAAGCAGAATGAGGAAAAAAAAAAACCCACAAAAATTCAACCAATCAAAAAGTAAAAGCACAAGGAATCAAAAAACAAAAGAGATGTGTACAATCACCAAAAGCATCGGAGGCAAGAAGAATCGCTCTCTTGGAGTCAGGAGCTCCAACGACATAGCAGTCAAGACCTCCCACTTTCTTAGTTCGACCAACCCCACTTGTCGGATTTAAGGTTGGCGGGTTTTCACAGCATTGGGGTCCCGACATCTTCTTCTCCCGACTCTCTGGCGTAAGCTACTGATATACCACTAAACACTTGTCAGCAACAGAGGATTACTAGTGTCTTATAAATATGCCTGCAACCAGGTCACGACATTATCTGTGAGATCATCTCTCACGTCATGGATTCTTGTCTTCTTTGAATATTCTTTTTTTTTATGGGTATTCTAATTTTTGCTGGATTAATCCTAAGCTCCTAAGATTCACCTTAAGAATCTTAGAGGAGGTAAATCTGGAACTCTAAGATCCCTCAAGTTTCTACGTAGCCTACACTTCTATACACAAAGCGTTGTCACACAATGATTGGTCAGTTACTGATTGATTACTAACTCTGCTCAGTATTGAGTTCCCAGCAGCCTCGAATTCTCTAGTAGTTTCAACTCTCACACTGTCGTTGGAAGTGAGACGTCCGTAATTGATTCGACCAAAGAGCATGCCCAAGAAATTAGAGGATCATCAATAGGAAAAATTTCCTTTTTTCCCCCTTTTTAGTGACTCGAATTCAAGACTTTCTACAAAGAAAAGCCTTAAGTGAGGAGTTTAAACCAATCAGGTCACTTCTAACATAGCAACGAAAGATGTTACAATCTGACATTTTGTACTTTTAGCCAAACATTTTTCACAATAGAAAATAAATATTTTTTAACCGCAGGCTCAAGGTGGGGACTTTAGTATATTATAAAGATATTATCTTTATTTTTATTAATTTAGATATAAATATTATTAAATAGAATCTATCATGTCTTTTATAATATTTCCTAAATATTATTATATAATATGTTAATTAACTTTTTAAATAAGATGTGAAAGTGATCTAACTTTTGTAGGAAAAAAGCCCTTACACCTAAGGTGCATAATAGTTTTGCTCTTCTTTTTTTTTTCTTTTTTTGATCAAATTAACTTTTAACTTTCCTTATCTTCACTGATAGAATTTTTTTTACAAGGGAAAGAAAACAAAAACGACTAAACGACTATCGCGTAACACCTAAACCCCTATGAAGGGTTCAATTGTACAGGGTTCCATTTATGTCTCGGGAAAGTACATCCAAAATGCTCAATGGTAGCTCTTGAATGGTATGCATGCCCTGCTCTGCGAAAGAGGCTAAATGAGCCAATTGATCCGCACACTGATTCCCTTCGCGATGTATATGCTTATGCTGCACCTACCATGCTTGAAGAATCAAGTCTCGGATACCTATCACCAAAAAAGAATTCCCAGTCAGATCACTTTGGGATGAAGAAAGAATATTAATAACCTCTAACGAGTCCACTTCCACTATCACGCGCTTATAGCCCCAATCCTATGCCAGCATGAGCCCTGAATACACCCCCCAGAGTTCGGCTAATAGAGGGTCGCCGATGCCGATATTCTTTAAAAAGCCGACACACCAGTGCCCCTGGCAGTTCCTTATCACTCCGTCGGCTGAAGCAATATTGTACCCTGGTTTCACTGCACCATCTGTATTAAGCTTAACCCATCCTTCGATGGGTTTAGTCCACCCGATTAAAGTACCCAACGATAGCCCTTGGCACTGAAAGACCCGGCTTTCCAGCACACTGACTCGTGTGATCCAAATAGTATAGTCCGTGACAATTGTAATACCGTCGATGGGTCAAACAAAGCCTGTCTCAAAAATGTTGTTATTACGCCATTTCCAAAGAAACCAACAGGCTATACCAAAAATAGTAGGCCACGCTGCCTGATTCAGTTGCACGTGATGCCTAAGGTTTGTCCTGAGCCAGATTCCCTCCTCCTGACTGAAGAAGTCCCCACCAACCATGTCATGAGGAAAGTTGTGCTAGAAGGATTTAACCCAAGAATAGTCCCGTAAAGCGTGTAAAATCGATTCCTCTTGGCCACAGAAATTACAATCATTCTCCATTGTCAGATGACGGATCACACGTTGCTTGTTGGTTAACAATTTCCCCTTAGCCACTAGCCAGAGAAAAGACCGGATGCATTGAGGGCCTGCCCACTTCCATACGTCGTCTCAAGACCTGTTAAAAACGTTTGTGTTAATAGTCTCAATAAGATCGTATGCAGACGCTACGGTGAATCTCCGATGAGTGATTTGACCACAGACCAATTGATTGTCCTCACGGTCGTTGATGTGGGAATTGGTGGACGCAATATTCATACACACAGTGGCGGGGAGATAATTTTGGAAGAATTGCCAATTCCAGTTGCCATGCTTGTCCTGAAAATCAGAGGTTGTAGCATTGAGGAGGCCCTCCGGTATTTCTGTTTGAGCCACTAAATAAAGAAGGCCCCAATCGTCTAGCCAGTTGTCAAGCCAAAAAAGGATGCGGCGTCCATTGCCTATTTGCCATTTAGCGCCTTGATGCACAATATTCCATGTCGTTGAAATCCCTCGCCAAACAACCGAAGCTCCGTTCCTTGCTAATGTCTGCGGTAGGTGATGAGTGTCGACCCGGTACTTCGCCCTCAGAGTCTTGACCCGTAGAGCCTGGGGTTTAGTAAGTAAGTCCCATCTGAGTTTCGTAAGGAGAGCATCGTTAATCGATAGAATGCGCTTAAGCCCCAGTTCCCCCGCTTTCTTGGGTGTACACACTTCAGCCCAATTGACAAGGTGAATTTTCTTAAGGTCGGTCTGAGACCCCCAAAATGAAGTCCCTCATTATTTTTTCCAGAGCGTCACACAGGTGGCGAGGAAGGTGTACCGTTTGCATCGTGAAGATAGGCAGGGACGATTTTACAGATTGTGTGAGGGTAACTCTACCTGCTAGAGATAACATTCGCGATTTCCAACCATTCAACTTTTGTTGGGCCTTATCCAAAATATACTGATAGGTATTACGAGTGGTACGCTCATGGAGTAAAGGAACTCCTAAATATTTCCCAAGATTGGTTGTTTGGGTAACCTGCAGCGCCTGGCTAAGACAATGAGTGGTAATACGAGAAACGTTCTTGGAGAAAAATATCCGAGTTTTCGTAAAGTTAATGCTTTGCCCTAATGCCCTACAAAAAGTTTCCAGAGTCCTAGTGATTACTTGCGTCTACGCCTCAGTTGCTTCGCCAAAAAGAATAAGGTCATCAGCGAAAAATAAATGCAATAAAGGAGGTCTCGAAGAGCTTAATCGAATTGGTTTCCACTGACCTTGGTAAACAGTCTGAGTAATAAGTTGCCCTAGGCGTTCCATGCAAAGCACAAAAAGATAAGGAGAAAGCGGATCCCTTTGTCTAATGTCTCGGAAAGGCGTAAAAGGGTCGGAAAGAGTTCCCTGCCAAGCTATTTGGAAAGACACGGTCGTCACACATTTCATAATGACCTTGATGAGGTTACAAGGTATCTCAATATCAGTTAAGGTATTATGAATGAAATCCCAGTGCAACCTGTCATAGGCTTTCTCCAGGTCGACCTTCAGAGCAAGGCAGCCTTGTTTACCTTATTTCTTCCTCATCGAATGGATCACTTCCTGCGCAATGATGATATTGTCGGTGATATGGCGACCTGGAATGAAACTACATTGATTCTCCTTGATAAGGAAATCCATGTGAGGTTTCAACCGATTAACAATAAGTTTAGCAATCACTTTATAAAACACTGTACAGAGACTTATGGGCCTAAACTGAGTCATACTGGTAGGACCAGGAATTTTAGGAATTAAGACTAGGATTGTGCAGTTGAATTCCTATTCCCAATGATCCAGTCGAAAAATGCTTGAATCATAGCAACCACTGAAGGTTCGACCGTATCCCATTTGTTTTGAAAGAAAAGCACATTGAACCCATCAATGCCCATGGCTTTGTTTGGGTTTATGGAAAAAATTGTCTTTCGGACTTCAGTTTCATGGATGGGACATTCAAGATCGTGAATCTGATCCGCTGAAATCTGAGGAAAGCCGTCAGACAGTGGTAATGGAGGAACCACCCCAGTGTCAGGGGTATATAAATGTAGAAAAAAAATTCCTTGCTAGCTCTCTAAGCTGATCGGATCCCGACACTAGAGCTCCTGTGTCATCAAAAAGACAATCTATTTTTAATTGCCTCCCTTTTGCAAAAGTGAAGGTATGATAGAATCTGGTGTTACGATCACCCTTTGAAATCCATTCACATTTGGCTCGTTGATGCTAATAGATTTCTTCCTCGGTCAACACCTGTAAGAGTTCAGTGCACAAACGTTTTTCTAAGTCAAGGAGCTCGACCGCCGGGTCATTCTGCATTGCACGCTGAAGCCCTTCCAACTGGGCTAGCGAACGTTTTTTGCAATGGAAAATATTGCCAAACACTTCTTTATTCCAACGCATGAGATGGAGGGCGAAATTGTTAAGAGATTTGCTGAAAGTCTCATCCTCCGGAAGCCAATGTTCAGAAACCACCTCATTGAAACCCGGATGAGATAACCAGGCATTTTGGAAGCGAAACCCAGTAGACCTCGATTCTTGAGGTGGGGAGTTGGTTAAATGAAATAGCAAGGGGCGATGGTCGGAACCCAAAAAGGGTAAATGTTGATTGATTGTATGGGGAAAATACCGTAGCCAGGAAGTTGAGCCAAACATCCAGTCCAAGCGGGCTTGTATCGTGCCTCGGTGCCAAGTGAATTTCGACCCCATAAAACCCAAATTATGTATCCCGCTCTGACTAACGCAATCCCTAAAGTGATGATTCACTATATGAGTGCTCGTAGCTCCCCCTTGTTTATCTGAAGCCTCCAGTTTAGCATTGAAGTCACCCCCCACCAACCAGGAGCCAGAAGTAAGATGACCTATCCAACCTAAAAGACGCCAAAGTATTTTTTTGCGACTACGGTTGAGGACTGGCATAGACAGGTGTAAATTCAAAGGAAAGATCACCATACTTGACTTTGGTATGAATGAATTAGCGATGCGCGATGACCACCGAGACCTCAATGCCATCTTTCCAAAGAAGCCAAATTCTGCTTGAAAAACCGACAGCTTCGATCCGGAAAGAAAAATCAAAACCTAACTTCTTAATCACGGTGCTAGCCTGGTTCCCGCTAATGCGAGGTTCGAACAAAACCAGAATACTAGGGTTATATATACGTATATAATTAGGTAATATTGCCTGTATATGCATCTCCCCTGCTCCTTGACAATTCCATAAGAGAATTGACATCAAATACATGTGCATTGGTCGAGCATCTGTGTTGGGCCCCGTTTCCGAAGCCCAACGATCGATCCAAATATCATAACATAAGACCTGAGCGTACTTCCTATAGGGTATTTCCAATTAACCCTCATTAACCATCATCGGTTCATCTTTATTCTTACATACCAAAAATTTGTTCATAATATGATCAATGGTGTGCCCATGCCGATTAATCACTGTACTCGAACTCATTTCTCCTCTTTGTGAGCACAATTTGGAAATCTTCAAACCCGAATTTCAATTTAACTTCTTCATAGAAATCATATCTCTAAGTCTCTAGTTTGTTTTAAAGAAAGAATCATCTTAATCGAAGCTCTACAGCTCAAGATATGCTTAAAAAGTCTAAGGGTGCACAAACCCTAATCATGCTCTCCTAACCGACCTCTAACTTACTCTAAGGAAAACTTCCTCAAAACAACTCCAAATGACACCAAATTTTATGGAAAGATAGATACATGTCTTATGAATCCATTGCTTCAAGAATCACTTCATTTCGAGGTCAGATGAGGGAGTTATGACCGAAAGAATCCGACATGTTCATATCATGATTCCTATTGAACATACTTTGGCACAAACGCCATAACTTTCGTTATAGATGTCGGATTGACTTCGTTCTTAGACGGTTGGAAAGAAGACATCCAGGGATACAACTTTTATGAAGACCAAAAATTCAAATTTGGACGTTAAGGGGGTCAAAATACACTGACCGTGTGAAATCACACGGTCAGGCCGTGTGACCTATGGGTAGAATGTGTCCCCTGGGCCCAGATTTACAAGGGCCGTGTAAATTTACACGGGTAGACCATGTAACCTTTAGGTGACATGAATTTTTCACCCTCCAAGCCCCCTTCAAAGGTTCCTAAACCCCTTCTAACAATCCCTTAACTCAAACCCTTCTCCAACATCACAAAAACCACTCCAAACTCATTCAACAACATCAAACATCATTGAATCTCAACTCCAAATGATTCATTCACACACATTCTTCCCAAATTCAACAAGCTATTCTAACATAAGCAACACTTTGATAACTCAACTAAGGATAACCACATACATCATACTCAACTCAATTTACTCATATTAAACACAAACTCCAATCATTCATTATAGGCATCAAGTTCATACTTCCCATACAACATCATCACTTCTAATGCTCATAACTCTCAACTTTCATATCCAAGTTCATCACACACAAGCTTCCCAACGAAGAATCATATGCATACACACAAGCCGCTTTCATTCATAAAGTCCAACCATAAAAAGACATATACATGTGCAAAAGGTAATCTTCAATTTCACATTCTCATTATAGGTAAAATAAATGCTTGAACAAACTTTATTTACAACTGAATATACAAATCACAAAGTAAAACCAATACAAATGGATGCTCAATGTTCAACATACTTATTAAGCTATATAAAGAATTCAAACTAGCTTAGTGCAAAAGCTATCTATCTCGAGGTTGTCCAATTGTCTTGCAAGGATCGTTAATTCTTCTCGTTCTCTGCACCTCAGGAGGGAAATTATTGGGTTGAGCTTCGCAGCTTAGTGGCTAAAATATTTATAGCCATTGGCTTTGAGCCACACAAACAACCATACACACATATATACAACATGCATACAGGCACATACATCACAATAGGAATTCACATTTACATTTCATATTACATTGCATGTTTGTTTACATAATCACTCATATAGGCATACACTTCATAATGGCAATTCTCATTTCATAATTCATAACATCATCATATATGACACATTGGATGCAATTTCCCTTCAAAGCATGGCTTAGCACATTAACTGCAAATGCACACACAATTAGCTCGAGGGTTCCGTGAGCAAAACAGAGAAACCGAAGTTTACTCCGTGAACGAAACGAGTCTATTTTTTGGATCTCGTGGGCCACAAGCGGCCAGCCGGGAGAAGGCTTAATGTCAACGTGCACGTGACTAACAAAACGGTTCCTCTCTCGCTCAAACAAAGCACATAATCGTATTTTCATGCTCAATTTAATCGTTCAAATTCTCGTTTCTTATACAAAATGCCATAATACAAGGCATAGCATCATCATGCTCATAATTCAATTGTTCACAGTCTCATGCTTTTCTTATACAAAATGCCATGATTCATTTCAATGGCATAACAATCATATCAAAATGTCAAATATTTGTCAATGCATAACATGACATAAACACAATCCGATCATATCAAAATGTCATACGTGTTTCAATGCATGACATATCACAACAATTCAACAAGCCATTTAGCACATATTCCATACACAATGCATTTTGCTTATATTACACAACAACTATAAATAATTTACCCACCTTAAAACTTGAAAATTCCAAAATCAATGGCTTCCTTCGTCTTGCCCTTGGAAAGGTCCTTAATTTCCTAAACACAAACAAAATTCCATGAATTTCAATCCAATTGGAAAATCCCCAATTTTCCATAATCACCATAAACCCTAATCTAACCTACCCATGGCTCATATAGGTTAGAAAACTCCTCCCTTAGCTTAGAAACCTAAAAATCCTATAGATTTCATCATCTTCTTCTTCCTCCACAAAATCTCTCTCTCTCTCTCTCTCTCTCTAGGTTTCTCTAAAATAACACAACAACCCATTACTTTACCAAAACATGAAGAAGATGAAGAACTAACCTTGGAACCCTTGATTTCTTCTTCTTTTCCACGAAAATCCTTAGCTTTCCATGATTTTCCTTCTTCTCTTCACCTTTCTTTCTCCACCGAATGCTTCTTCTCTCCCTCTCTTTTTCTTTTCTTTTCTTCTTACATTTTCGTGCTCTCCATGTAAAAAAAACGACAGCCCCCTTGTTTATACAGCCATGTCATTAAATGATAGGTAAATGACCAAAATGCCCCTCCATGTTAAGCCTAAAGCCTTACCCCTTTAAGTGATCTTCCATATTTGCCCCTGCACACATTCTTGAAAAACTGATATCTTGCCTCCTGATTTTGAGCAGGTAAATGACATAATTTGGTAACACTTCCTTCTAGAGAAATGTTCCTTTATGTCTTATGTTTCCAACGCCACCAAAAAAGCTCAATTCGGTTCAGAAACGAAGGAGTTATGGCCAAAATACTATCAGACAATTACAAAACCGAGACTGAACTCAAAACCTAACTTCAATTCAGAAATTGAACATCTTAGGGGCAAAATTGAAATTCTATTCCTTCATATGATTTGTAGCCCCAAATCTCTATTTTATTTGCCTCAAGAATCAACTCAATTGGATCTCTACAGATTGAAATATCGCCAAAATACTGAAGCATACTCAATGAACATATACATTTTCCAAATTTTAACTTCCAACATTTCATAAATAACCCATCTTGTATCAAAACCATCTTTTCTATTCCATTTCAAATTCAAGAATTATCCCTTTTTCTTTACACATAAATAATCGCCACCAATTCCTCGTTTAATTGAAAAGCTCGGGGTCCAACAATCTGTACATCCGAGTGTACATTCACGTTATCCAAGAGATTGCCCGCAGTGTCTCTCTCCAGGATATCCATCTCTTGCGACTCATTCAGATCTGTAGTTAAAGCCGCCGTTGCGTCATCGGGCGGCTCAGATGGAGGTACAGTAAAACCTCTATAAATAAATATTTTTGGGACCTGAAAAATTATTATCTTATACGGGGTTATTAATTTATCGATAAATGAAT
>JAOTAX010037257.1:0-11095 GCA_025629825.1 Erythroxylum guanchezii
AATTCCTTCATACAACTTGTAGCCTTATCTCTCTAGTTTACCCCAAATCAAAAATCACCTCATTTGGATAACTAGAGGTCAAGTTATGGCCAAAACATCGAAGTATGATCAATGCACATTTTTCAACTGCACTTTCTAGCTTTTTACTCCCAATATTCCACATATAATCCATCTTGTATCTTAACCATATCTTCCATTTGAATTCAATTTTCATGAATTCCTCCTTTCTTTACACATGAATAATTTCCAAAAATTCACTTAACAATTCTAGCTTCCATAAAAGGTTCGGGGCCCAACAGAGATAGAGGACGATATAATGCACCGTATCAAATTAGAGTGGCTTAAATGAAAAGATGCCTCAGGAATTTTATATGAAAAGAAAATACCACTCAAGTAAAAGGTATATTCTACAGTTTAGCAATTAGGTCGACCATACTCTGTAGACAAAGTTTTGAGCCATCAAATAGGTACGTAATCACAAGTTAATGGTGATGAAGATGAGGATACTCCATTAGATGTGCAACTTTACAAGAAAAGATAAGGTAAAGAATATAGTAGTAAGAGACAAGTAGGAGGTGGCTTACATTGATAGTAAATTAAGACAGACAAGACTTACGTGCTTCAGACATGTTAAAAGGAGATATCCTAATGCCTCAGTAAGAAGATACGAGAAGATTGTACTTAGGGATTATAAGAGAGGAAGAGAACGATCAAAGAAGCTTTAATGGGGGATTGATTAAGAATGATATGGCCCTACTAGAGCTTACCGAGGACCTAGCCTTCAAAAAGAAACTTTGGAAAACTAGGATATGTGTAGAAAACCCTACATAGAAATGTCCTTTTCTTTTTATAAGCCTTTCAAACATTTTCTTTCGATTTTTGTGATTTTTATTAGTATTAATACTTTTTGTTGCATTTTCTTATTTAGTTATTTTATTTCTTTATTTCAAAATTTTTTCCTTTTTTCTTTTCAATTTCTTGATTATTTTATTTACTTATTTGTTTTCTTTCTCATCTATTCATTTATTTTTGTTTCATTATTTTTATATTTGTATAATTAAATTTAAATTTAAATTTTTTCATTTTTTCATTTATGTGGTTATTTATTTTTATATTTTTCTTTTTTTTCCAATTGCTTTCATTTTTTTCAGTAGGTCCATTACAAAAAGCCTATTTACTAACTAAAGGTAAGGCTATATAAGTTCAGATCTCTCTAGGCCTAGCTTCTCAATGAGATTCCTATTGGATTGTTGTTGTTATTTACATGTTTGATAGAAGCATTCTATTGGACAATTTTCCACAAATGAGACTAGGTGTCATTCTCCATTATGGGACTTGAAGGGCATCAATAATTTGCCTAAAATGTAGTAACCATTTCTCATCCTTGATTTAAGCCATAGTCTAACTTGGTTTCAAATCTTCAGGATATTCTGCATAGTCTAGGAGGTATTATACTTTGCTTCAAATGTCTATAAGTCATATTGTTTACGGTATCAAAGACTCTTTATTTGTTAGTATTCGCTATATCCTCTTAATTATTAGAGTCTTATTAGTTAGCTTTATAGAGTGATCCTTGGACCACCTTCCTTCTTTGGGAGACATATGTCCTTCCAAACAACTTTAAAACATAAGGGGAATTATATGTACCAACCCAAAGAAACCTTGTAATATTTTTCGCTATGGTATTTATTAACGATGAGGGAAGAGATATATGAGAAAACCAATGGATATAAAGGGAATTAAATATAAACTTGATTAATTGGAGGCTTCATGTAAATGATAGAGGATAATCACACCAATTATCAATCTTTTGCTTTTACCTTAGTGATCAAGGGTAGAAAATCTAGATATATGGGTGTTGCGTCTAATTATGTTTGATTTTGCTTGCGTCCATATGTTGAAATTGGTTGCAATTTAATTTAATTTTAATATGAATTGAGTGAAAATGGCACAGATGTTGCATGAATCTTAACTAGATTATTTTGTGAATGTGGCATGAAAGAGAAGAAGATTTATGCATTAAAGAATGAAACATGGGATGAATTAAAACAAGAAGAATTGTGCATGAAAATGGGTGACATATGTTAATAGCATGGTCATTCAAGTTAAATGCATTGAACATTAGTTAGTGGCACATTCATTCATGTTAATTGCATGAAACATTAATTAATTGCATGTCACACTCACTTTAGCTCATGCCTTCTCATGTTGACAGCCTATCTATTGCTTCTCACGGTGAGCCTCCTATGTATATTTCCAGCTGTCATGCTTCATGGTGATGCCAACACTATGCAACTCCCATGCATGCTTACAGTGCTAGTTGCAACGTTCTTCGTCCAACCAGCTGCATGCTTCACATTCTTCATCGTACAAACTGCCATTCTCTCATCTTGCCAGCTACAACGTTCTTCTTCCAGTAGCTACTTGCTTCACACTTCTTCATCAGCTATGCTAAGTCACAAGGTCACAGTTGTGACATGTTAGTCAGAACTGTGACTTTTCATGCAGAGTGGACAGCATTCCATTTAATCTTCGTGGCATATGCAGGTTGAAGGGGCACGAAATGTAATATTCTGTCTCCTAAAATTGTTAAGAGATTAAACTATTAGATTGAGTCACATGAGTTATTTCATTTACGAGGTGCATTTAATTCACATGTATAATATTCATATACACTTATGAATCATGATTTAGAAAAACATTGCAAGATAGTATATACACTCAATTGACATGTTCCAGGGTAGGAAAGGTTTTTACTGATCATGATGTAATTATGTGTTGATTTTGTCTAGAATTTTGTTTTGATGGATTATAATTAGTGAATTGGGAATTTATTGTTACAAGTGAGTAATTGATGAGTGATATGTGCATCTAGTCTAAGAAAAATGTTAAAGAGCAAGACAAATTGATAAATGGGAATTTAGGTTGATTAGGCCTATAAAATGGTGACACGTAGCCTTAGGAATAAATGAAAAATGGCTCAGTTAAATGGATGACAAGTGGCTTGAGTATAATTGTGACAAGTGACCCTTTAAGTTTGTGACAAATGGCACTTTAGACTTGTGACATGTGGAGCAATAGAATGGTGTCATGTGTAGCTTTACAAATGGTGACATATATAGCCTTACAATTGGTGACATGTGTAGCCTTACAAGTAGTGACATATGGAGGCTTAAAATAAGTGACATGTGGAACCTAAAGTAAGTGACATATGGACCAATAAAATAGTAACATATGGACCAATAGAAGGATAACATATGTACCAAAAGAATGGTGATGGACTAATGGAATGGTGACACATGGATTAGTATGACCTAGAGAAAATGGATGAAAAAGCAATAGAAGTAAGAGTGAAGGTCTGCCATAAGGTTAGAAGAGGGAGAAAAATGAAAATGAGAAGAGAAGGAGAGAAAAAGGTGAAGAGAAAAGGAGAAGGAAAGAAGTTATCAAGGTAAGTTGAAATTCTGGTTTCAATTTCATCTTTCTCTTTTGATCTGTCTTTCATATTCTTAGAAAACGAATTTGAAGAAACTCAAACAATGAAAGTTGTAGATATAGGTCTTGACTTGACCTCTGTGAAAGTGTCTTGACAAAATAGTGACTAGAGTTCGAGATATGCTTGTTTCCCTAATACTGCCTGTGATAGACCCTTGTGCGAGAACCTTATGTTATTTCCTAATTTTTTAGGACCTTAGAGTCTGAATTAGTGAATGTATAAAACATGAAAAATGATTATTGATTTCTTATTAATGCTTCTGTATAACAGTTTTTTTAGGAGATGTATTGATAATGATTTATTGTGATTTGAGGATTGGTTGCTCGTCTGTTTCTTACCATAAACAAGACTAAATTTGGATGGAGATTATATTTTAAATGGAGATACTGTTCATGTAATTTTTTGATATATTAATACTAATGGAAGTCTAGTTTCTGGGGGCATAAGAATTATGACATTTGGATTTTTATAGAGAGAGTTATGATTGAAAGACGATAGCTTGTTCATAAAGGAACATTAGGAAGAAAAGGATGTAAACATTGCCTATAAGGTTAGGTTAGCTTGATGGTTGAGGAGACATTGAGCTGAATTAGTAAGTGAATTATTGACCTATTGACATATGTTAGAATAACATTCATGATGATTGATTAGGGATGAATTTGGTTGTGGTGGTGCATGAATATGAGATATATGTTTGTGTAGTAAATACATTGTATATTTGTATGTATAAAGGCTCGGGAGCTGTGGATCAAGGAGCTCGTATCGAGGATTGTTGAAGTCAAAGGAGTGTACACCTTTTGAGGTAAGTTTGGGAAACCATATCTCTCAAATGGGATTAGGACATTCCAAGACATGGATGATGACTTGTATGTGAATTTTGAACCTAGGTAATGCATAGTAGAATTGAATCCTGAATAGATGCTAGTATATTTGTGTATTTAATAAATGATATTGTTTTGAATAACTTTTTGTACTTGGAGTGCAACTGATTTTTTTATTACGTATATTGAGAAATGGCATTGTTTTCAACAAACCTACACTTGAAGCGTAAAGGATAATGTTTTATTTTCTAAAACTACATTTTTGAATAATTTTGCACTTGGAGTGCAAAAGATAACTTATATTGCATGAAATAATGTTTTGGAATTTACATATGCATAATTGAGTCATGTATGTTGCAAGTATGTGTTTATTTTTTGGCTTAGAGCCATGATAAGGTTTCAAGCATGGTGCCTTACTTGATTTTTTTACTTAACATTTGTATATGATTTTTGTGATTGGTGAGGTAACGATTGGCCAATCATGTGCTAGGCACAATAGATTAAGCGACCCCCGTATACTTGATGTTGGTATATAAAAGTCAAGTCCCCGTATCGACACCTTTCTATGGGACTTGCGGATGATTCCACTCATAGGGTCTGGTCATCGACGAGGTCATCACTTAGGGTCATGATGCTCTTGTCGACTGTAGTCTAGACTCACCATGGATAAAATTTGAACCAACACTGGGAATCAGTGGGTGTGCACGCTAGTTTGACCAACTAGTGGTGACACACATGATTGTTTTGGCTTATCTTGAGATTTGTTTTCTGACGAGATTTGATTTATACATGTGATGTTTTTCTGCTTTTATGTACTAGAACTGGAAACAATGTTCACCAGATGAGTGATTAATAGGCTAGGCCTATATGATTCCTAACCAGTATACTTTGAGTCATAAGCTAAGCCTATGTGTTTCTATGTGAGGTATGTTCACTTCATAGGTTATCTATATCGTCTTGGTGTCTAACGAGTTCTATTTGCGATATATGTTTTTCCTACTCACTGAGTACATAGTGTACTCACCCCTTTCGCTTTCCAGCCATGCAGCTTAATTTGGTAAGCTTGAGGCTCTTGAGTGTATCATAAGGTCTTTCGACATTTTCGGGGCATCACCACACGTGGGTAGTCTCTGTTTTGTACTTTTGTTATATAGTGACTCATGAACTATTTTGTTTTTGTTAGTTTGGTTATATTGATATGCTTTATGACTTTATAAATTAACTCCTGACCGTCTTGTAGTTTGTAAAAGATATTATGTATGAACTTTTGGTACTGTTGTTGAGATTGCTTTTGAGTGGACTTAAAAGTCCAGAAGTTGTGGTAGAATTTTATTGTGAATATAGAACTGTGTTTAAAATTGTTTGCAGGTGTTTGATTGAGTTTTGGGATTTTTAAAATACAACTGTTTGATTGTTAATGGCATGGCCATTCAAGTTAAATGCATTGAACATTATTTAATGGCACAGTCTTTCATCTTAATTGCATGAGACATTAGTTAATTACATGTCACACTCACTTTAGCTCATGCCTTCTTATGTTGATAGCCCATCCAATGCTTCTCATGGTGAGCTTCCTATGTATGTTTCCAGCTACCATGCTTCATGGTGATTCCAACACCATGCAACTCCCATGCATGCTCATGGTGCTAGCTACGATGTTCTTCATCCAGCCAGCTGCATTCTTCACGTTCTTCATCGCACGAGTTGCCATTCTCTCATCTTGCCAGCTACAACGTTCTTTTTCCAGCAGCTACATGCTTCACACTTCTTCATCCACCTATGCTAAGTCACAAGGTCACAGTTATGACATGTTGAGTCAGAACTGTGACTTTTTATGCAGAGCGGACAACTTTCCATTTAATTTACGTGGCATATGCAGGTTAAAGGGGCACGAAACCCTAGACATAGGAGCATACTACAAATAGACATAAGAGAAGGTGGCGGCAAAGGACACACACTCATTCTTCACTCAACACACCAAAGACACTTTGAGAGAGAGAAAGAAGGGCAAAAGAGAAGAGAACAGAGAGAGTCGATGAAGACATGAGAAGCATAGCAAAGAGTTGGAAGCAGAACTAAGCCTTTAACCATTTGGTGGGGACAAGCTGAAGCAGAAGGCAAGCGCTAATGCGGGAAGCTTGAGAGGGGAAAGAGACCACTGTTTCTCATTCACCTGATCTCTGTTTGTTTGCTCTGTTATTCATCTATTACAGTGTTTCTTATTTATTTACCGAACTTATTTCTTTGGTAGTTTAACCGATTGTTACTTTGTTATCTTTTTATAGGTCATTTAGTATTCACTGTTTTATTACTTTAATACTTCTATTGACAGTAATATGGGACTGAAGTGTATGGAGATGATGAACTGTGTTTATGCTATGATTGGATGATCTCTTTTTCTTGAGAATTAATGTAGCTATTTTAGTTGACTATGCATGATTGAGTTACGGATTTATTGTCTTATTTATTTATTTGATTTCTGAGATGAATGGACGTAATAGAATGACAAAACTTTGCATCATTTTTAGTATTAAATGAAGGAATGAGAGGAGAAATTTAATACAAATCGAGAAACTATGGACGCTTAGGTAAAGAACTAGAAATATATTAACATAAGTGGTAATTAGTAGTTGGGCTTCCATAACTAATTTGGATGATAATTGGTAGAATAGGAAAGTTAGATTAGTTCATTATTCGAGTTGAATTAGAACCCAACTGTTAATTTTAGTGATATCAATTCTCAAGAGTCTTTCATTTCAATTAATCTATTTGTTTTAGCTTCTAGTTAATTCAATTTACTTTTCAATCTAATTTGTGATTTTCTTTGAAGTCTTCACTCAACAAATCAAGATAGAATGTTTTAGATTGCAACTGTCTTTATTTTTTCTTTTGTTCAAGGTTAATTGAAGTAAACCGATTTCATCTCTGTAGGAGACAACCCTGGGTTATGAAATTGATTTCACATTGTTTTATTTTGGTCCAAATTATAAGTACCAAATGATATTAATGAGGGCTTTGATATCTGATTGTTTTGATGACGAGAATTTCAATAAGATACCCGGAATTGTCATTGAACAATCCATTGTGCATATTTTAGTTATTTAAGTACATGTGCATAAAGGAATATGTTTTCAATTGTGCAAAATGTGATATTTATGAATGTTTTGTGTATGTTATAGAGGAGCTCAACGGACACCAGACAGACATTGCCGGACCATCCAGACAATAGCTTCTTGGAGTGTATTGTGAATCAACCTAGATGAATTTCCTAGGATTGATTTGATTTGAATTTAATTTAATTTATTACACTTCCAATATTATTGAGCTGATTGGGAGTTGTTTCTAGATTCCGAACCTGAGGTCCGAGGAGTTTAATAGTTGGGCATGTATTAGGAGTGTTTTGATTTGATATGAATTTTGACATTTGATTCTTAACAAAAGTTGAATGCCAAACTTAGGTCCGGTGACTGTGAAATCTTGCCTGAGCATTTGTATAAGATTGTGATATATGAGATTTTCTGAAATTGTTACATTTCATAAAATGTGTGCTCAGATAAAGGAGTTGCGACTTGAGTTGCCAGTATGAAGCGTTTCCACATAGAGCTTTGCTCTATGAATTCTGATTTTGCACATAGAGCTATGCTCCGTGATTCTGTTTGATTGGGCCCTATGGGCCGATATTTGTATAAGTTTGTGATAGGCACTCGGTCACAACAATAAGAAAGAATGTTGAGTCTCATGCATATAACATTATAATATTGAAATTTTTAATGATCTGAAAAGCTGAAACGAATGATAAATTGTTATGATCTATTTGTTATACTTGACTATGTGGATTGTGAGATTATATGCTATACCATGTTGTGCGAATATCTGGAGTGTATATATGATCTGAATGAATATATGCGAAATATGTGGTGTGTGTGTAATTCGATGAAATCATCAATGATGGTTCACTCATTGAGTTCGTAAAACTCATAAAAATTGCAACGTGATTTTTCATGTATAAGACAGGAGACCTAGTTCTTTAAACTAGACTAAGGGATCCCTTTAGATTTTGTTATGGCTTAGAGGTTTGTCAGCTGGCTCCAGGAGTTTTGTGTCTTGTATTTTGTTGTTTTTGTTAGAACCTGTACAAGGCTGTAAATATTTGTTTTAAGGAAACA
This sequence comes from Erythroxylum guanchezii, assembly GCA_025629825.1. Taxonomy (NCBI): domain Eukaryota; kingdom Viridiplantae; phylum Streptophyta; class Magnoliopsida; order Malpighiales; family Erythroxylaceae; genus Erythroxylum; species Erythroxylum guanchezii. The sequence goes on from JAOTAX010037257.1 coordinate 8,484, forward strand.
ATGTAAATTTTGTGGATAAATGCAATGAATGATTTAAAAATTTGCTAACTTTCAAAGGATGTTAGTTGATGCCATGTGTAAGTTGGATTTGTTTTTGCTCTAACATGTCATTATCATAGGATATGTACTTGAATGTTTCTAAATGTTTAGGTATGTAACTTATGGTAGTGGGATGTTTCAGAATAAGTGTGGGAGAATCATAGCATATAGTTGGCTATTGCATTACGGATGGCTATTGCATTAGGGATGGGTATGGTCGTAGAAATTTTTCTCCTCTATATTTTTCTTCTCTTGAATTCCCTTGTTTTAAATAAATAATTAATTAAATTTTTGAATGAAAAATGAAAAAAGATTTAAAAAGAGAAAAGAAAGAAAAGAAAAGAAATAGAAATAGAAAATAAACAAAAGAAAGAGAAGACGACCAGAAAATAAAAGAAGAGAAGAGACGTAAAAATGGGGAGTGTTGACCATGTTATACGAAAGGAAATAATTGGGTGTTTTATTGTTCATTGTTCTGCTTCATTTTAGATGCTCAATTTGTTATGTGGTTTTAAATTGTGATATTCCTTTCTCCTACCCTTAGCCCGACCCCATTACAACCAAAATAAAGACCTTCATATTGATGTTTGGGTTTGATATAAGTGGTGGAGATTGGATTAGTAAGCAAGCTTATGGTACATGCCTTACATGAAATGAATGATGAGTGAATATTTACTACCTTTGAATGCTTGAGAGAATGGAAAGTGGAGTGAGTGTCTATCACACTTATTAATGGTCTTTGAGTAGAATTAATTGTTAATTTGGGCCAAGTATGCAGAGAATAGCATATTCATGGACTATTATGAGTTTCAAGTTCTTAGATTGTGTTTATTGAATTGATTGTTGCTATCGTTGATTATTAATTGGGAAAATCATTGTTTTCATTGTTTGTGGTTTTATAGTCTAGTGTTCCTTGTTTTGCTTGGGGACAAGCATAGTTTAAATGTGGGGACATTGTTGTGTCTAATTTTGTTTAATTTTGCGTACGTCCATATGTTGAAATTGGTTGTAATTTAATTCAATTTTAATATTAATTGTGTGAAAATGGTGCAGATGTTGCATAAATCTTAATTGGATTATTTTGTGAATATGGCGTGAAAGATAAGAAGATTTATACATGAAAGAATGAAAGATGGGATGACTTAAAACAAGAAGAATTGGGCATGAAAATGGGTGTCACACATTAATGCCATGGTCATTCACGTTAAATGCATGAAACATTAGTTAATGGCAAGGTCATTCATGTTAATTGGATGAAACATTAGTTAATTACATTCACACTCACTTCAACTCGTGCCTTCTTATTTTGACAACCTGATATGTGTTTAATTGTTGATATTTTTAATCATTTACACTTAGCAATTATTGATATAAAAATGTTTAAGATACTCACTTTAATTCATATTTGATTTTAGGTACAATTTGGAAGCAAAGAAATTAAAATGAATCAAAAATACCTTATTTGAGACATTTTCCGAAGATCAATACCCATTTGTCTTCATAGAGTGGACAAAGAAAATTAAAAGACGAAAAATAGAGGGCAAAGAAAAAGAAAATTTTAATTGCAAATTTATAAATATATATGTATATATATATGGTGGCAACGTTGCGCAGCTGGAGGGGAATCACGTTCGTAGGGTGCAAATTAAATTAAAAGAGCTGAAGGGATGAGCAAGGGTTTTAAGTGGATCAAATAAAATTGACAAGAGGAGCAAATCAGCGTGTACAGGAGGCGAGGATGATGTGCGTTTTATTAAAAATGCACAGTAAATGGAACGCATAGTATACAGGGGAATAGGCTATAAATCTGCGCACATAGAAAAAAATTAAAGGAATAGAAGGCAGCCAGGAGGGGAGGACACGCGTGAGGAAAACATGAGCACAGACGCAATAAATCAAAAGCAGGCTGCAAACAAATTAATTAGGGAGGCAATACACAACAGGGGGAAGACCTAGGCGTGGTCGGCAACAACACCATATAGACGCAATAACACGCAACAAATGAATTAACAAGTGTGGGTGGCGTAAAGCCATAGGACGCAGACAGCAGACACGAAAAATCACGCCATAAAGGACGCAATAGGTAAGAAGCAGACACAAAAAGAACCAAGCAGCGTTACGATGAAGGTGGAGACACTGGAGTAACACGCTACAGAGGGGAGATCAACGCATAGTGAGCAGTAACGTCCCACCCTTGAAACAGTGAGCATAGTGGGCCGCATAAGAGAAATTAAAGGGTCATTGGGTGGGCATTAATATGGGAGCTGAAGTTATTTATCGGAAAAAACTTATAAAGAGCTAAGCATCCCGACACCGGTTTGGAGGTAAAATTGATGCTAATGATCCGGGTTAAGTATTATTTTAATTATTTTGTTGTTTCTTTCTCTCATTAGGAATTGATTGTGTTATCCGATTTTAACTGAATTGGGTTTGTATATAGATAATCAGATTTTCGTTATTATTCAGTTAATTGTGTATGAACCTATTAGGTATTGTGAGTGATGATTTTAATGCGTTCATTGGATTGTTAATTGCAAAACCCATTGCTAGAATTTCAATATAATCCGTAATTG
>JAOTAX010037277.1:0-11094 GCA_025629825.1 Erythroxylum guanchezii
ATTCACAATATTCGCATCCAGAACACTTCTATGTCAATTCTCCCACTTCATCGGACCATCTGTCCGGAATCCAGTCAGAAACAATACTCATTCCTAATCCCTCCATTATTCCTCACATTCGACATATAATAATTAAACGAGAGCCATCTAGGTCACTCACCTGTACTTCCGAGCTAATACCTGGAAGTCGCAGTGATCCAGTCTGTCACGACGCAGCGATTTCAAGCAGCTCGTCGCGGCGTGTCTCAATTCTCTCGCCACGGCGCGCAGTCGTGTGCGGTAACCCTATAAAGTAAAATGCCCCTTTCACCCTTATTGCACGGCGATCCTTCCCTTTGACCAGTGTCCTTTTCGTAATTTCCCCCTCCAATTTTTTTTAAACCTCCGACGCCCCTCCCTTTTTGCTGCCTCCTTGTCATTTCTTCTGTTTCTCCTTGCGCCACGACTCAGTACTGTAGCAGCGTCTATTCTCCTCCTTTCCAGCCACCTTTGTCGCACATTGTTCGTCGCTCAGCCCTCATCACCTCTGTAAGCGTTCGTTTATCTTCGTTTTCCTTTTTCCACTTGCGTTTCGTAGATTTAGGGTGGATTTTCGCGGCGAAAGGCGCTTTCGTTCGTCGTGGTGTGTCAGACTATCGCCATTCGCCGCGATGTGTGCCTCTTCTCATCGTGGCATATGGCATTCTAATGTCTCGTCGAGACGTGTGACTTGTTTTGTTGCGGCGTGTGGCCCTCAATTTGTCTCGCCGCGGTGCGTACCCTCACGCCGTGCTGAGGCTCTGTTTTTCTTGTTTATTTTTCCTAATTGACTTTTCTTGTTTATTTTTCCTAATTGACTTTTCTTGAGTCTGTTTTCTCTATAGGACAATGCCTCACACCAAGAATGCCTCTGACCGTCCCATTACCCCTTCTGATTTCTTCACCTCTTCCAGCTCTCTCGACACCTCCTCTGACCCAGCTCCATCACCTCAGCCCTCTACCAGCTCCCTTCACTTCTCTTCCGAACACTCTCCCTCCCCTCACCCCTCCCCTTCTTCGCATCGTTCCCACCCCTCCATCTCACCTCATCGCTCATCCTCTCCCTCTCCTCAGGTTGATTGGGAGTATGCTGACCTGGCCGCAAAAATTGCGGCTAGGCCACTACTCAAGGAACGACCTTTCCCTCTCACTCCCCACAACAACCCTTTTGTTCGTCAGTTAGTCCAGTGCCAACTCTCCGGCTTAGTGCAGCCTCGGACTCCTAGAAAGGACACCTTTGTCCGTCATTTCTATACCCATGTTCGTTACTACGGGACCTTCGGCGTTAATTTCCGAGGTGTCACCATTCCCCGCGCTTTCACCGCCACTTTTATTCGGGAACACTTTCACCTTCCCCCAACCCCTCGCTGTCACTATGCAGACCTCATCCATGACTACCCCTGGGACGATATCCTTCATACTCTTTGTCCTGCGGGGGCCGAATGGCATCAACCCCGGGTTTCCCAGCGTTATCTAAGGCGTGCTAATCTCCGTCCTGAAGCCCGCCCTTGGCTTCACCTGATTTGCAACAACGTTCTCCCAACCACCCATCTTGCCCTGGTCCCCAAGGAACAGGCTCTTTACATCTACCTTCTCATGGTCGGTCAGCCAGTCGACATTACACATGCTATTAATTCCGCCCTCCGCCAATCCATCCTTACCTCCACCCTCACCCATTCCATCATCTTTCCCCACCTGATCACCGATGTGTTTCGGGCCTATTAGGTCCCGAAACATGCCTCGGACGTCTCTTTCGAACCCGCCTCTCTCTTCAAATATATCCGTCTTAAACAACCTCGCCATCTCCATCCTCCCCCTTCCCCTCCCCATCCATCTCCATCGCCTCCTCCTGCAGCCCCCTTGCCCCTTCCTTCCCTACCCGTTGTTGCTACCCATTCCGAGGCTATGCCTCGCGAGGACGTCCCTCCTACCCCTTCCTTTTCCGCCTCCCTTCCCTTGTAAACCCTCACCCATCAGGTCGCCATTCTACACGAGGCTGTTCAGCGTATTGAAGCCTGGCTGGAGGCTAACCGCCAGTTTCACCAGCGGATGTATGCTTTGATTGCAGCTCACCTGCATTTTCCTCTTCCTTCTGCGGCCAGTGAGTTTTCGGCCGATCCTAGCACATCTGCGGCCGCTTCTCCCGATCCCCCAGCCGATGACCCTATGGAGTAGTCCTGGAATTTTGTTTTATTTTATTGTTTTTTTTGTTGTACTTTTTTTAGTTAGTTCTTTGGATCCTTCGTCCTTTTGTACTGGCTTCTTTTCCCATGAATGATCAATACTACATCTTTCCTTATCTCTTCATGCTTTATTCCTACCATGCTTTAGTTGCTTTATTTTCATTGAGGACAATGTGTTATTTAAGTGTGGGGGAGTTGTTTCCGTATTTATTTTTCTGTTGCATGCTTGTTTGACATCTTACTTATGATTGTGTTAGCCAATCTTGCATTATGTTTTACGTTTTCAAACTTGGAAAAATTATCTCTGTCATTCTGCTGTCCCTCGCCGCGACGAGCAACCTCACGTTGCGGCGAGGCTGATCAATTTAACGTGCACATCGCGGCGCACTCTGTTTCACGTCGCGAGGCACACTGTTGCACGCTGCGACGTCACCCTTTTGTGGTAATGATTTTTGTTGAACTCTTTTACTCAATTCAAACATTTTCCACACTAGGCTCTTGTAACTTTTGTTTTCTAAAGACTTTATAAGTTTCAAATGGGTACTTGAGTTTATGAAAATACCTCCCATTCTTTTAATGATAGTCGGTGTTGACTAATTTTACTTTCGAGGTTTTCAACACAAAGTAAACGAGGGCATGCTAACAAAGTAACACTTTAAGTTTTTGAGACTTGAGATTGTTCATTGAGATGATACCCTTATTGGAAGGATATTTGAGCTTAATGTTTCTTCAATCTTTATGTGTATCTGCTTATTTCATATCCCTCTAGAACTTGTTTTAATTCTTACTCAAAGCTTTATGGACTAGAATTTTGTAGATGTGATAGAGGTGTTCCTTCTTTAACCTTTGTCCCCAAACACAATCCCGCAAACACGTATCCCTTGCTAGCCCGTTGAGCCTTATTATTTATGAGCACTTGCATGCATCTTTATATGGTGTCATTAGTATAAGTTGTGTAAAAAAAAAGTGTGTGCCCCAAAAAGGGACGGTGCACATAAAAAAAATTTTGTGTGCCCTAAAAAGGACAGTGTACATTAAAAAAAAGGGTTATGATTGTTAGTTCAACTATTGACATCCGTTTCATAATCTAGTGCATGTGTTCATACCTTTTCTTTCCTTCATTTCATCCATTCGTCTAGCCCTCTGCACATTACAACCCTGAAAAGTCCTCTTGATCTTCAAATTCTTAGTTCATGTAGTGGAGAAATAAAGCTGAAACAAGCTTATGTTAGAGTATGGATTAAGCAGATAAAGAGTGAAATATCCCTAAACACGAGTAAGGTGAGAGCAAACACGATACCTTGAGTGACGTCTCTTCTATTCAATCTCTTGGATTAAATTTTTTTAGTGTTTGTTTTATTAGCACTCTTTCAATTTGCTTTGATTGAATTCTGAGGAAGTGATTTGTGTCAATTTCCTATTATTGTTTTGAGCATGGGTGGAATTTTCCTTTTACACTTGTATCTTTTTGACTCTTGTAAACTTTGTCCAGGAGTACAAACGTCTAAGTGTGGGGGAATTTGATTGAGCACAAGTTTAACTTATAAATTGGCTGCACTTTCGTAACTGTTAATGTACTTTTTGACTCCTAATTTGCGATTTTTGTGCTTAAATTAGTTCCTTATAGTGAGCTCATATTATTTGCAATTTGTTAGTAAAATTGTTGCAAATTGATATTAATCACATTATAATTTTTCTAAGGACAATTGATACTGCAAATTGCTATTTCGTATTGTAGGAAAAAAAAGAGTCAACCATGTCAGGAAGGCAAACAGGACGTGAGCCTTCAAGCACGTCGCGGCGCATCCAGTAGAAGACACATCGCGACGTACACCAATTCCTACGTTGCGGCGCATCAACATGCAGCAGAACGTCGCGACGTCCACTAATTAACTCGCCCTGGCGAGCAAGCCAGAGCAGCACGTCACGACGAGACGTGGCGACATCCATTAATTAACTCGTCACGACGTGCAGACGGATATTCGAACTTTAAATGGAAAATTCTCTCACTGTTCCGACCCGACCTGGCTGCTTCCTTTAAAAACTTGCCAAATTAGGTTAAAAGAGAGCCGGTTACCAAAATTAAAGGCAGAGAACACATACAATTTCAGCAGCCACCAGAGACGACCGATACCCTACATCCATTATTTCCATCTCCGATCACCATCCATCACCTCCGACCACTTCATTGTCACCTCCACCGTCGACTTCTATAGCTATAGGCAGCGTCGGAACTTTAACAGTGGTGAGGATTTCCGGAGTAATACACGGTTTAGGCTTTCGACCTCTTGAAAATGTAGCAATGGCTTGAGTTCACTCGGACTTCAAACGGGAATAATCCGACATTGTCAAAATTTAATTATATTATTGTAAATCGCTAAGTTAGGGTTTACGGTAGTATAGTTAGATTAGCATGAGTTTAATCACGCGTTGAACAATGTTTTGTGATATGAATCTTGTTATACGTAGAATTTGATGCTTAATATATGAAGTCTCATATATGTGATTTGGTGATTGTGTTGATCTTTTTATCTACCTAGTTGTGTTTGATATGGAGATTTTGCATGAGCTAAATGACCAATTGCATTAACTTGATCATTTCACACATTAAGATGTTTTTAAACAAGGTTTTAAGAAATGGAGTTCGTTGATTAAATCCTTGGACTTAAAGGGTCCTTTAAGGTTGATTATTCGAAAACTTAGTGGAATATATCCCCGAAAATTTGTTTTGTACAGTGATAGCCTAAGCTCGTTTTCAAGAGGATTTTATCTCATTCGATCATTGTTTGGACTTTTGTTTATTTCAAATTCCCAAAAATCCAAAAAGATACCTTTTTACAATTTCTTTAATTTTAGTTTATTTTCCTCAATTTTGATCAATATGCAAAACCGCCTTTTTATCAACTTTAATTGCAGTTTTTTGACTATAGGCTATGTTAAACCTTTTTCGTTAGGTTCCAATTAAGTGAGACGACCCGAGGTTGCATCCTATACTACAATCCTTGGTATTTATTATTTTTGATTCGGTTCCCAAGGGTTGATCTTAGATTAAAACGACATAGCCGCGATCAAAATGACACCGTTGCTGGGGAACTAAGAAATTAGTTTTCCATAGGTTAGGTAAAGTCAACTTTATTTTTCGTTGATAATAGGAACCTTTTCTTTGCATTGCATTTTTGTTAGTTCGAGTTCCGCACTTGTCAATAGTATAGATTTTGACTTTCTTTTGCATAAGCATACATCAGAAACATATACAAGCATACTTTCATACTTTGACTTTTCATACTTAGCAATTTTCCTTACATACACATATTCATACATACATTCATACAGTTACACACTTGCATCCACCACGTATTCATACATACATTCATACACTAAACATGCAGCAGCACGACGCGACGTCCACTAATTAAGTCGCCGTGGCGAGCGAGCCAGAGCAGCACGTTGCGGCGTCCATTAATTAACTCGTCGCGACGTGTAGACGGATATCCGAACTTTAAATGGGAAATTCTCTCATTGTTCCGACCCGACCCGACCGCTTCCTTTAAAAACTTGCCAAATTAGGTTAAAAGAGAGCTGGTTACCAACATTAAAGGCAGAGAACACATACGATTTCGGCAGCCACCAGAGACGACCGATACCCTACACCCATTATTTCCATCTCCGATCACCATCCATCACCTCCGACCACTTCATTGTCACCTCCACCGTCGACCTCTGTAGCTATGGGCAGCATCAGAACTTCAACAGTGGCGAGGATTTCCGAAGTAATGCACGGCTAAGGCTTCCGACCTCTTGAAAATGTGGCAAGGGCTTGAGTTCACTTGGACTTCAAACGGGAGTAATCCGACATTGTCAAAATTTAATTATATTATTGTAAATTGCTGAGCTAGGGTTTACAGTAGTATAGTTAGATTAGCATGGTTAGAGTTTAATCATGTGTTGAATAATGTTTTGTGATATGAATCTTGTTATACGTAGAACTTGATGCTTAATATATGAAGTCTCATATATGTCATTTGGTGATTGTGTTGATCTTTTTATCTACCTAGTTGTGTTTGATATGGAGATTTTGCATGGGCTAAATGACCAATTGCATTAACTTGATCATTTCACGCACTAAGATGTTTTTAGACAAGGTTTTAAGAAATGGAGTTCATTGATTAAATCCTTGGACTTAAAGGGTCCTTTAAGGTTGATTATTCGAAAACTTAGTGGAATATATCCCCAAAAATTTGTTTTGGACCGTGATAGCCTAAGCTCATTTTCAAGAGGACTTTATCTCATTCGATCATTGTTTGAACTTTTGTTTATTTCAAATTCCCAAAAATCCAAAAAGATACCTTTTTACAATTTCTTTAATTTTAGTTTATTTTCCTCAATTTTGATCAATATGCAAAACCGCCTTTTTATCAACTTTAATTGCAGTTTTTTGACTATAGGCTATGTTAAACCTTTTTCGTTAGGTTCCAATTAAGTGAGACAACCCGAGGTTGCATCCTATACTGCAATCCTTGGTATTTATTATTTTTGATTCGGTTCCCAAGGGTTGATCTTAGATCAAAACGACATAGCCGCGATCAAAATGGCACCGTTGCTTGGGAACCAAGAAATTGGTTTTTCCATAGGTTAGCCAAAGTCAACTTTATTTGTCGTTGATAATAGGAATCTTTTCTTTGCATTGCATTTTTGTTAGTTCGAGTTCCACACTTGTCAATAGTATAGATTTTGATTTTCTTTTGCATAAGCATACATCAGAAACATATACAAGCATACTTTCATACTTTGACTTTTCATACTTAGCAATTTTCCTTACATACACATATTCATACATACATTCATACACTCACACACTCGCATCCACCATGTATTCATACATACATTCATACACTTAACACGCAGCAGCATGTCGCGACATCCACTAATTAACTCGCTGTGGCGAGGGAGCCAGAGCAGCACGTTGCGACGTCCATTAATTAACTCGTCGCGACGCGCAGACGGATATCCGAACTTTAAATGGAAAATTCTCTCATTGTTCCGACCCGACTCGACCGCTTCCTTTAAAAACTTGCCAAATTAGGTTAAAAGAGAGCCGGTTACCAACATTAAAGGTAGAGAACACATACGATTTCGGCAGCCACCAGAGACGATCGATACCCTACATCCATTATTTCCATCTCTGATCACCATCCATCACCTCCGACCACTTCATTGTCACCTCCACCGTTGACCTCTGTAGCTATGGGCAGCGTCGGAACTTCAACAGTGGCGAGGATTTCCGAAGTAATGCACGGCTAAGGCTTCCGACCTCTTGAAAATGTTGCAATGGCTTGAGTTCAGTCAGACTTCAAATGGGAGTAATCCGACATTGTCAAAATTTAATTATATTATTGTAAATCGCTGAGTTAGGGTTTACGGTAGTATAGTTAGATTAGCATGGTTAGAGTTTAATCATGTGTTGAGCAATGTTTTGTGATATGAATCTTGTTATACGTAGAACTTGATGCTTAATATATGAAGTCTCATATATGTCATTTGGTGATTGTGTTGATCTTTTTATCTACCTAGTTGTGTTTGATATGGAGATTTTGCATGGGCTAAATGACCAATTGCATTAACTTGATCAGAAACATATACAAGCATACTTTCATACTTTGACTTTTCATACTTAGCAATTTTCCTTACATACACATAATGATACATACATTCATACACTCACACACTCGCATCCACCATGTATTCATACATACATTCATACACTCATCATGCAGCAGCACGACGCGGCGTGCACTAATTAACTCGCCGTGGCGAGCGAGCCAAAGCAGCACGTTGCGACGTCTATTAATTAACTCGTCGTGACGTGGAGACAAATATCCGAACTTTAAATGGAAAATTCTCTCATTGTTTCAACCCGATCCGACCGCTTCCTTTAAAAACTTGCCAAATTAGGTTAAAAGAGAGCCGGTTACCAACATTAAAGGCAGAAAACACATACGATTTCGGCAACCACCAGAGACGACCGATACCCTACACCCATTATTTCCATCTCTGATCACCATCCATCACCTCCGACCACTTCATTGTCACCTCCACCGTTGACCTCTGTAGCTATGGGCAGCGTCGGAACTTCAACAGTGGCGAGGATTTCCGAAGTAATGCACGGCTAAGGCTTCCGACCTCTTGAAAATGTTGCAATGGCTTGAGTTCAGTCAGACTTCAAATGGGAGTAATCCGACATTGTCAAAATTTAATTATATTATTGTAAATCGCTGAGTTAGGGTTTACGGTAGTATAGTTAGATTAGCATGGTTAGAGTTTAATCATGTGTTGAGCAATGTTTTGTGATATGAATCTTGTTATACGTAGAACTTGATGCTTAATATATGAAGTCTCATATATGTCATTTGGTGATTGTGTTGATCTTTTTATCTACCTAGTTGTGTTTGATATGGAGATTTTGCATGAGCTAAATGACCAATTGCATTAAGTTGAGCATTTCACACACTAAGATGTTTTTAAACAAGGTTTTAAGAAATGGAGTTCATTGATTAAATCCTTGGACTTAAAGGGTCCTTTAAGGTTGATTATTCAAAAACTTAGTGGAATAGATCCCCAAAAATTTGTTTTGGACCGTGATAGCCTAAGCTCGTTTTCTAGAGGATTTTATCTCATTCGATCATTGTTTGAACTTATGTTTATTTCAAATTCCCAAAAATCCAAATAGATCCCTTTTTACAATTTCTTTAATTTTAGTTTATTTTCCTCAATTTTGATCAATATGCAAAACCCCCTTTTTATTAACTTTAATTGCATTTTTTTGACTATAGGCTAGCTTAAACCTTTTTCGTTAGGTTCCAATTAAGTGAGACGTCCCGAGGTTGCATCCTATACTGCAATCCTTGGTATTTATTATTTTTGATTCGGTTCCCAAGGGTTGGTCTTAGATCAAAACGACAGAGCCGCGATCATGAGACATAAACCTAAGTATGAATTATACTTAGTCGAGTTTTCATATAAGAATGACTTTGAGATGTATTATTGGTAAAATACCCGGGATTGTCATGAACATGCATTGTACATATTCTATATACACACGTGTCCATTACATGAATGCTGATAGTTGTGAAAGTATTAATGTATGTGCAATGTATGTACGACATAATGTCGATGTGCAGGATAAGCGCCCACATTAAGGAGTTTCCAGATCTTGGAAGTGATTGCTAATCTGGAGCGTACTATGAGTAGACCGAGATGGTCTCATTTTATTGCTTGTTTAATTTGGATTTTTTTTGTATTGATTGAGTATCGACTGATTATATGAACGTGATCGATTATGTTGGGTTCCGGACAGAAGGTCTGATGATGTGATGTTTGATTGAGATATGGAAGTGCTCATTGAATGTGAATTGGATGAACTAAGTGTACTTAATGTGATTGTTAAACGTGATCTGAATGTGCATTACATATAAATGAAAGTGCGAATTTTCAACTCTAATGTTGAATGCCGGACTAAGGTCCGATGATATGGAAAAGTGATTAAATGAGTTTATAAATGTAATATCCTGTTACCCATGTTACGGCTAAATTGTGAATTTTAAGAAATTTCTGAGAAATTAGGAAAATGCACATCATGCATTATTAATTGTGACATGCACATTTTTGCACTTTTATATGATTGTACATGCATTCTTTGACATTTCCGGGTACAATTGAATTGTTAAATATGATTAAAATGTGTTTTTGATGATTTTGGTATTAGTTAAGACATTTTGGAATTTTTAGTGAATTTTGTGAAAAATATTGATTTATGGGCCAATTATATAGTGACATGTGGCAACATATAATTGGGACAAGTGGCTATTATAGGTCAATGACAAATGGCCAATTAATTGTGACATATGGCTTGAATGTGTTAAGACATATGTATGGCATGCATGGTGTACACGAGTTGAGGTTTAGCTAGGAATATGCACTGCCAATGTTCTTCTCGATGAAGAACACTTGATATCCGAATGAAAATTGTGAGACTTTTGATGCTTTTGATCTGTTCTCCTTGCTGGATTTCATAGCCGAATCAAGTAAGTTATTGTTGTAAATGATGTTTTACTGTGGAGATGAATGCATGCATGTGAGGTTAGGGAAGCAAAGTTTCGGTGATGAATGAATTAAATGATGGATCTGTGAAATAGAAATTGTCCAGAAAAGTATGAAATGAGTTATGTTTTAGTTTGAAATGAGTTACAGAAGAGTGCTTGAAAATCTATGAATGCATATACACTCTGTCATGGTTTAGAGAAAACTGAAAATGGGTTGTTGTCTGCATGTATCTGGTGAGTATCAGTAGAAATGAATTTAGATGTTTAAGTGTAAGTCTAGATTTTTGAATTGTATGTGTATTGATGAGCAAAAAAATGAGTTAGAAGAATTGTTTAGAATGTTATTTGAGTTAATTGATGTGAGAATAATCGGGGAAGATGAGTTTTAGTAACCAGACATCGCGACCAGTCTTGAGCTCGTCGCGACAAATTTTTTTTTGTTCGCCGCAACGTGCATCGCACCTTTAAGCTCGTTGCGGCTTATTCTTGTTTGTACGTCGTGGCCTCCATCTTTATTCTCGCCGTGGTTCATCCCTTGTTGTACGTCGCGACGTGTGACACTCCCTTGAGCTCGTCGCGGCGTTCGTTGCATAAAAATCCCAAAAAAACTGATTTCTGGTCCGCACATCGCGACCTCATTTTTTCTCCTCGTCGCGGCGAAGGTTCCCCCTTGACGGCTCCAACATACTTTCGAATTTTGACCATAACTTTCTCTACACTTATCCAAATTGGGTGATTTTTGATTTGCTGTAAACTAGAGACATAGGGCTACAACTTTTATGAAGAAATGGAGT
>JAOTAX010037322.1:0-11092 GCA_025629825.1 Erythroxylum guanchezii
GACGATACCCTTACTTCACTATACTACAAATCAATTTAAGTAGGGGATTAAATTTGTAGGCTAACGACAACCTACCAATTTGCCTCCATGTAAAAGTACTAGGTCCATGTCCACAAAAAATAACAAAAATGATTGTTTTCTAATAAAAACTACCGAACTTGTAAGTAGCTAACTTTTCATAAAAACGTACTTAGGATTAGTTACAAAGTTTAAATAACCAAATAATTATTAATATGTGTGTACAATTGAAAAAGGTGAATAAACTTGACATTTAGGTCTTGATTAATATGTGTATTCAGTCCAAAGCTTCTAGACGTGGATTTTTCATGTTAATGATTTGGAACAACCAGAATGATTGTGTTTAGAGTTAAATTTGTTTCATAAAGTTGAAGTCATTATCTCATTATTGCATTGTGTGCTTTGTGATTTTGTGTTGATTGTTGTTTTGTTTGCTTGAGGACAAGCAAATGTTTAATTGTGGGGATGTGATAACTATAAATTGCATCGTGTTGTAGGGCATAATTTGATATGTGTTTAGCCGCTAATTAGATCATTTAATATATGTTTATGTTAGAATTGTATTAGTTTGTTAATTATTTGTGTTTTTAAGTGTTTTAAGGGTTAGTACAAACTTTTGAGCTTAAATATTATATTTTTGAGGCACCTTGATGTGTTTTCTAGTGTTTTAGGGTCAATATCGAAGAACAAACGAGTTTTGGAGACATTCAGGCCGAAACAACGGCCCACAATCGTGGCATATTAGGCCACGATCGTGATAGAAGCTCTAAGAATGGCCCACGATCGTGGCCTACATGCCACGATCATGACAGAAGGCTCAGATGTAAGCCACGATCGTGGCCTACAGGGCCACGGTTATGGCTTGAGTCGGGTAGACATGCAAACATTTACGAACTTCATATTTTGAGGGACTTTTTAGAACTTTTGGACCCCAGAAAAGCCCTAGGATTACCCAAAATATAAGTGACTATTTAAGGAACAACAAGAGAGAAAAGAAGGGAGCTTTTTCTGCAATCACTTTTGGAAACCCTAAGAGAGAAAAAGGAAGAGAAAGAGAGGAGGAAGAGGAAGAAAGAGGAAGAGGAAGCAGTCTCGAGTTGCTTCTCGGATTAGGAGGTTTCCCATCATTATTGTCTTCCCAGATCATCCATTCTAAGTTTCTACTTCCTTTTCGTTTCAATTTTATTCATGTATAAAGTTGGGATGGATTGTATGATGATAGATAGTAGAATGTTGATGATGTTCTAAGTAGATGGTAGAATGTTGATGATGTTTTAACTCTTCTTTGGGATTTTATTTTGATTTAATGATAATTTAGTCGATTATGTTTATTGGATGAATGTCGTGATTTGATTGTATTCTTGCATAATTTGGTAATAAACTGAGAGGATGAACTGAATGAAAATTATTAAATTGGTTTAGTGATAGTTAGGAGATTTAATAGAAATTGTGGCAAATCATATTGGTAATTATGCAGAGAGAGAGATCACGTATGATGTTCTTATAGTTTATTAGAATGCTTCAGATCTAATTAGGGTTTTGGATAATTTGTGAATTGAGAGATTACAAATTTTATAATCCAATTAGGTTTAATGGTTATAACTTGAGAGAGAGTAATCAACCCTAGGATCATCTAGAACCAACGCCAATTAACACATAATCAACTAGGTTAGCATTAATGATAAGTAAAATCCCCTTTCTCTTAACTTGGTAAATTATTTGGTTGATTTCCATTGTGTGTGCTTGTTGCTCAATTGTTAATTCCTTCGTGTTTAACTTTTGGTTTAATTGGTTGAATTCAATTTATCATATTTACTTCCAGTTGCATTGTTTATTTTTAGTTTCATATGTTTTTAGCCTTAGATTTTTAGAATTAGATTAGTCCCCCTTCTCGTGGGATCGGCACCTCTTATACTACAATCACAAACCATGCGCTTACAGTATTTAAGGGCTTATAAATTTTAAAGCTTGAACGACACGATCACCAAGGTATGATTATCAAGAGGTATTTTCTCTTATAGTTCGAATGGAAACTATCAGATTATTGATTTCCTTGGCAACATAAAAGACTTGGAAAATTCCACAAAAAGGTGTCAAATTGGATTTCCTTAATGGCCCACTTGAAGAAGAGGTGTTCATCAAGTAGCCGCCTGGTTTTATAAAACAAGGCAGTGAGGGTAAAGTGTACAGATTGAAGAAGGCTTTGTATGATTTGAAACAAGCTCCAAAAGCTTAAAAGTGGCGTAGCAACTTATTTTTCCTCAAGGTCAACTTTATCAAATGTCCCTCTGAGCATGCATTGTACGCGAAGGTCGATAACTTTGGTGATTTCTTGATGGTGTGCCTATATGTTGATGATTTAATATTTACAAGCAATAATTCTAGCATAGTGGAGGCTTTCAAGAAGGTTATAGTGTATGAGTATGAAATGATAGATCTTGACTTAATGTCATATTTTCTTGGTATTGAAGTGGTCCAAAGAGACGATGGAATTTTTATCGCTCAAATGAGGTATGTTACTAAAACTTTGAAGAAGTACCAAAATTTTAACTACAATCCTGCAAGTACTCCTTTGGAGGTTGGCAAAAAATTTACAAAGAAAGGTGAAGGGCCATTTGTTGATTCAACTCATTTCAAGCAAATTACAGGGAGTTTGAGATATATCACTTGTATGAGGCCAGATATCTCTTACAGAGTTGGATTGATTAGTAGATTTATGGAGTCTCCTCGTTAATCATATATGCAAATTGCTAAGAGGATTTTGAGGTATTTTGTTGGACCCTGCTTGTTCCCGATACCATATCTATTGGATTCGGTTTCCGAAGTCCAACTCTTGCTCTGATACCATAACTGTAGGACCCCATTTTCAGAGCCCAACCTCTTGCTCTGGTACCACAACTGTTGGACCCCGATTCTGGAGCCCAACATTCGGAGTCATAAACCGTGAGCGTATTACGCTGTAGGGTTATTTCAATGAACCCTCATTAGCCATTATCCCATAAGGATGGTGCGCCCACACTTGTCAAACATAAAAAACAAACTCATTTTCCCACTTCAGCACATATTTTGGGAAACCTCAAACTGGAATTACAAATTGATTTCTTCAAAACATTTGTTCCTCCTTTGTCTTAAGTTTCTAATGACACCAAGACCATTCCATTTGGTTCAGAAATCTGAAAGGTATAGCTTGAACATTTTCGGCTATTATTCAACTGAAACAGTACACTATACTTAACTTCCATCCAAAATTTGAAAGTCTTAGGGACTGACTTAAAATTCAATTCCTCTAGATAATTTGTAGCCCTATGTCTTTAGTTTATTTGGAGATAAGAATCATCTCATTAAGAGGTCGGATAACAAAGTTATGGCTGAAAGAATCAAACAAGGTTTTGTCCTTAATCATATTGAACCTGTCTCGGGACAATTGGCATAACTTTCTCTAGAGATATCAGATCAAGGTCATTCTTAGACGGTTGGAAAGAGGACTTATAGATCTACAATTTCATGAAGACCTTGATGATAGATTCTGTCATCTAGAGGGTCAATTTGGACCAGACGATAGGGTAAGACGATCCCAGACAAAAGGTCAGACAAAACTAGACGAAAGGCAAGACGATTTGGGACAATTAGCATAACATTCTCTAGAGATATCGAATCAAGGTCACTCTTGGACCGTTTGAAAGAGGACTTATAGATCTATAACCTTTATGAAGACCTTGATGATAGATTCTGCCATCTAGAGGGTCAAAATTGAACCAGATAATAAGGTAAGATGATCCTAGATGATTTTGTCAATAGTGCATAAGAAGGAAAGTTTCAGTTTACATTGCCCCAGACGATAAGGTTTCTATAGGGTCTTCCTTACATCACCAAAAGTTATAAATCACTAACCATACTCTCCAAAGCACCTCCACTTATAAAGATTATAACTTTCGATTTCGATGTCCAAAAATTTCGTACTATATACCGTTGGAAAGCTAGAAAGATAAGCTACAACTTTCTAAAAGACAACTTTGTCTAATTTAGCCTAAATCAATACAGTTTTTCTCCTGAAATCAGAGCACAAAATTTGCCCCTATAGAAGACTTGAAATTGGCACTGTACAAACTTGGGGTGTCCTGAGCATAACCATTCAACTACCAAATTGACTTCATTAAACTCTCAAATCTCAACTCATTTGACTCATCCCATTCAACTACATCTCATCATTCATAATTCCTATCTTTCTTTTCCATAACATCTCACTTTATATATATATATATATATATATTCAAAAACCCTCTTCTCAAGTTGACAACTTCTTCAAGTATATCTGACTCCAACTCAATACCATTCGTACATAATTTATATTTCATTAACATCAAAAGAATAAAGTTTTACAAATCTTTTATGGCATTCCAAGCCATTTTACATCATCGTCTCAAATCTCAAATTACAAAAGATTCTTGAACAAATAAACTTGAAATGTGACTAAAACATTGTGCTATCCCAAAACCAACTCAAAATACAAAATAGCAAATTTGAAGTAATTCCCGTAGGCTCTTGATCATTTGATTTCTTAGCTATCACCTGAAGATGGGACAAAAAGGAGGTGAGCTTGAAAGCTCGTGGGTAACAGCTTATAACGGAAAATAAGCAAAACCTTTGAAATGTTCATTGGTCAATATAAAATTTAAATTGAAATCATAATTTGTTTCGTTCTCAAAACCATAACCAAAGTTCACAAATTACAAAACATGAATGCATCAAAATTGTTAACATAACATAAGCACATCAGAATGGTTTGGGTGGATCCAAAACAAAATGTATTACCCATTTCCCTTAAGGGTCCTGTGTAGCCGTGAACAGAACATACTAACACAATCCCACATAATGGTTTTGCATAGCCGTAAACTTATGAAAATCTATGAAGGAGCTCTATGCCACTAGTGGGCAGGCAAAAGAAGCTTTTAACTTGGTCAACGTGCACGTGACTTAACTTAGGGGACCACCACAAACCCGTATATCACATATTTCATAACTTGTAAACGTGTTGCCCAAAATGACACTTTTTCAAAAACTCGATTTTATAAACTTGATATCCTTGCAAAAATCATTTCCTTTTTTCATTTCATAAATCAATAACACAATTCATATAACAAACATGTAGCACTTTCTAACCACATTCAAAGAGCAATAAATGCACATTTATGACGCAATTGAAATCATTAAACTTCTTTAATTCAAAGAAAACATTGGTGACTTATTTCCTCTATTATAAACATGTACCCACCTTGATTTCCTTGCTTAAAGACTTGCTTAAAATGTGCCTCTCCTTTTATTCCTATTGCCTGTTTTGATTCCCTTGATTCTTCACAAAATGAAGAGATCTTTGGCTCAAAATGGAAGTTCTTCTCTTCCTCAACCTTTTTCCCTTCTTGAACAACCTCAAAATTTCTATTAAAACCAAGAAATGATGAAACCCTAACTATCTATCCTTCTTCTCTCTCCTATCCACTGAAACTCTCTTCTTTCTCTCTTTTATTTTCGTTTTTCACTCTCCTCTCCTTCAAATCACATTTTCCCCTTCTTAAAGTAATAAGACAACATTTCTTTTTCCATTTCTACCCTTAATGAGTCCAAAAAGTCCATTTTACCCTTCCTTATAGGCTTATGTTCTTTTAACATTAAGTGTCTTGCCAAAAATACCCTTGAACATTCTTATAACCTTAGCACTTTAATTCCATTAACCCATGCAATAAATCCCATTAACTTTGACAAAATTAAATAACTCCAAAAGTTAATCCATCAAAACCTCATAATTTATAAAATCATGTTTAACTTCAATGAATTTTTTTTCACGAGCTAACATTTCTGCCCCTCTTAAAGAAATTTCGTTCTCGAAAATCTTATCCGACTGATCAAGAGGTAGGGGTATGCTTCCTCTTATGCTCCTCCGTTTTCCATTTAACTTCATCACTCAAATAATTTCTTTCAATCACCTTAGTTAACGAATTCAATCAATCCTTCCATAACTCACTCAAATATCACATTATCTCATTTGTTTCCTCAATATATTTCAGATTACTCACAATTTTTGACTTCCAGTGCCGATAACACCAATATCATATCATATCAATATTTCTTAACATACTCACATATCGCACATTACGAATCTAAGACATCTTTCATCAGTAGCATTTCTCATACTATTTCATACAAACCAATTCATGTGGGGCTTAGCTAATCCTTTGTTCCTAACCTGAGCACACTTTGGCACGATGATACTCTCAGAGATAATTTATCTTTCACCTAATAATCCACATCAGTGTAGTGTTAAAATACTTAACTCTTATGTCTATCTCACTATATTCCATACCCTTGGTGTTGATCGACCCAACTCATTTATCTTTCTTGAATCACTTAATTTCTAATACAGATCAATTTCACTTATCAGTAACATCTCCAACTAATTTTGTCCTTTAACCATTTTTAGGCCTTAATCATCACAAAGCAAGAGCGAACGACTCTTTCTATCATCTAACTCTTCATACAATATTCTAATGAAATCACTATGATGATGATTATGATGCTTGAAGTCAAATAGAACTATACATTGATCTCATGTTCTTATACACATACTATCTCAAACTTTCCAAACAATCATTACTATAACAGCTCTAAATCATGTATCGAATAGTCAACTTATAGGACTTTAGTTGTCTCCATACATATGAAATCACTTTATTAAACTGCATTAGATTTTATCCAAATCTCTTATGAAGTGAATCACACATTAATATAGACTTAATAATCGATATACAAATGCACAAGAAGGGGGGTTGAATTGTGTATTCTTTTCCAATGATCCCCTTTTTTGAACAATTTCTTGAAACTTGCTTTTATTCAAAACTTTTGACAAATAGTAATATTTTCTAAATTCTCGTATGAAAACAGCAAGATTAAGATTTCAAAGTTAAGAGAGTAGAGAGTAGAGAGTTTAGAGAGAGTGTCGACACAACAGATTTATACTGGTTCACCCCAAACCGTGGGATACGTCCAGTCCTCAGAGATCTTTCTGAGTTTTCACTATACTTCGCAAAGTTACAAGTATTCTTTGACTCCGAACCTCTTCAGGTCTTTTACAACAAGTATTCTTTTACACTTAGTCTCTTCAGGCTATTTGCTATTCTTCTTTCAGCTGAAAGATGTTTCGAGCTCTTGTTACCGATAAGGATAGCTCTACGTTTAGCATAATGAAATTTCTAGCTTTTTGAATCTCACTAACTCTTTTTTGAAAATCTCTAACTGTGTAACTTTTTCAGCCTTCGACTCCGACTCGTATTTATAACCTTCGTCTTTAACTACTTCTTGATAACTTCTTCTTTCTTCTTGTTTCTTGGTCTTTAAAGATTCAGTTATTCAGTTGAGTTCTGTAACTAACTCAAGCTAATTTCTAACTCTGCGCTTCCGTCTCACTTCTAACTCTGCACTTCCATCTCACTTTTGCGATTCCGTCTCACTTTTTATCGTCTCACTTTCTATCTTCGTGCTTCCGTCTGATTTTCTATCGTCTGTCTTTTGTTTTTGCCCTTTCGTCGGACTTTCTATTATCTGTCTTTTATTTTTGTGCTTCCGTCTGACTTTTAGCTTTGCGCTTCCCTCTGACTTTTCTTCCGTCTTACTTTCTTTCTTCTTCCATCTGATTATTTGGGCTTCATCAAAATCACTAATCGTGAAGTCATTTTGACTTAACAATCTCCCCATTTTTGATGATAACAAATAATCATAGTAAAAAGAAAGTAGTAGTAGTATTATTCATAATATGACTATATACAATTGTAAAATCAGCAAACACATTTTTGTTTTATTCTCTTCTCTTCTTTTTCTTCTCTTCTTCTATCTCTCCATCTATCTCTTTCTCCTTTCTCCCCCTATTTGTTAGTAATCAAAAAGAATTATGACCGTAGATGCTTCATTATTTCTAAAAACATTTCCTTCACTTCTGTGCGAAATGACTTGAGGTCTTGTCTTATTTAAGCTACTTCCTCTCGTAAGTCACTTATTGAAGCAGGTCGATCATCATCCTTCTGCGGTTCTGCTGCACAAGCAATGGTAGTGCTATATGCGTCTGATGACAGAACAATTGCTTCACTTATAACAAGGGTAGGAGGTTGAACAGATAGGTTTGGCTCTGGGAGATTAAAGTCATCAGGGTTGGTTAGACATGGAACTTTTCTTCAAAATAGGTGTTGAACATCTCCGAGTGAAGGCACAGTACTTAACGATCTAATGTGCATAATCATGTACACAAGAGTCTCGATTGAGTAGCTGATATCTCCAATCTGAACGGATATGTACTGACCTTTTGTTATTCTACCAACAATTTGAGAAGAGTCTTCAGTGGTACTTCGACTACAATTGCTTCCTGAAGTTTTTGAAATGTAGTGAGTGACATAGGTTCCCTTCATCTGGATTGCATAACATGCTGCATCTATGTCCCTTACTTCAGCTTCAATTTGTTCCTCTGACAAATCATTTGATGACCCATCTGGGTATAATTTCTTCTTCCCCTTATCATCATTGCGAACAATGTAAGGCCTTGGCTGAAAATCAGGCACAACCTTGATCACAGTCCTTGGTGTGATTGGAAACATAGTATACTTATCTTTTGATATCTGCATAGGGTATGGTTTTGTTCCTTGATCTTTTAGAAAACCATACATACTTTTCTCGTCGTCAGTTAGCAGATGCATCGTACTATTATTCACCAAGATTGGTTGTAACTGTACCATGACTGACCTTTGTAGGGATTCTTTGATGATTATTGAAGTGCTACTCCTTATAGGATGAACTTTCTCAATAACCTTGATTCTCAAATCCTCTTTTCTCAAGGGCTGAGAGGTCTTAACCTGTTTTGATCTGCATTTTATTGTCTTCTTCTTCTGAACAGCAGTGGGATTGCTCTTTCTCTGACTGATTTTTTGCTTTTTGTTTCCTTGTTCAGTCAGTCTAGGAGTCTGTTGAGAATACGATTTCTTTTTCTCAAACTCCAATTTTCTTTTAATCTCATTCTCTCTAGCCATTTTGGTTGTATCTTCCTTCATAATTGAGACTAAGGACCTTGTAGTCTGTGGTGCTCTTTTCTCAGAGTCTTCTCCTTCGTTCAGCTATTTGGTTTTCTTCTCCTCTTGCTAACGCAGGGATTGTACTCTGGGTGACCTTTTAGCTTGCTTTGGTATTTCTGACAGAAGTGTCTCCCCCTTTGTCTTCAAGGACCACTTCTCTATATACTGCACCTGGCTTCCTTCTCTGCGAGGAATCGTCTTATTATTCATTGATTCATTTGACGATTTCTTGTCACTGATTATAGGCATTTTCTGACTAGATTGAAACTTTAATTTTATCGTGGGAGTTCCCTTCTTGGCACGCTCCCCCTCAATCCTTGCTATTGTCTTAGAATCTGCTTCTTCTTTCTCCAAATTCTTCAAGCCCATTTTTTCAATCATTGCGAAATTGATAGTGCTCTTGATATTCACCTTCATTCTGTTTCCTCTATCCAGAAGAACTCCAGAATGTCTGAATATCCTTGTTAGCAACATTCCATAAGGGTGACTGTTCAAATCTTTCTTCGATTTTACCATATAGTGGAAAATAAGAAATGGAAAATCAACAGGTTGGCGATTGAGTAGATGGAATAGGCACTATTCATCTAAAGTCGTCACCAGATGCCTTGATCCTGTTCTTGGTAGAACACAATAGAAAAGAATTGAATGTAATACCCTAGCCTTTGTCACCAGACTTGAGGCCTTCTTCTCCTTCGGATCGTTGTTACCATACAACTGTCGGTTAACTTCAATCTCCTTCACACTAGCCTGTGTCATCCATCTCGCTTTGCTTAAGAGCTTCTCTCCGACAGATGGACATTCAGTGACTTTCTCGATCGACTTCATTGTCACTATGATTGACAATCTATCTACTGCTGATACAATAGTATCGTTTACCATATCCATATTCTTCTAGAAATCATAAACTTCATTCATGTATACGGTCTCTTGAACTTGAAAGAACTTCCTCCACCCGGCTGCAATTATTTCTGGTTCAATATCCATGTTGTCCTTCCTCAAGGACTCAAAATCAATAAATCTTCCGTAAATCATCGCTGGCTCCATTTTTCTTTTAAATGATAATGGACTGAATGCACAAATTTCTTCTATCAACGGTAATGTTGGTTGTTGAGGTTGAGGGTGTGAGAAAATAGAGAAAAGAGTAAAGAGAAGCTTTTGTTGAGAAATCTCCAAAGGTCGATGTCAGGACGTCTCAAGAGTGTTCTAGAATAGGTGATGTTCTCAAGACTATGAGAACTTTTCCTTTCAAAACTTTCTTGTGACAGAAGTTACCAGCTGTAACTTACTGTTACCGTCACTGTTAACTCTTACGACCTTTTATTTGGGTTATGACGTGTCAGACGATTGATCACATAACATAACCATGTTGAGGTTCGGTCTGATTTCCTTGAATCATTCTTCACTCAATGGCTTAGTGAAGATGTCCGCCTACTGATATTTCGTCTCAACAAACTGAAGACTTACGATCTTTCTCTAAACGTAGTCTCGTAAAAAATGGTGTCTGACTTCGATATGTTTAACTCTCAAATGTTGAATTGGGTTCTTTAACAAGTTGATGGCGCTCGTGTTATCATAAAAGATTGGGATCTCCTCCTTTTGTACTGAGTAATCTTCTAGCTGGTACTTGATCTACAACGTTTGTGAACAGCAGCTTGTGGCAGACTTATACTCGGCTTCAGCGGTTGATAAAGCGATTGAGTTTTGCCTCTTACTCGACCAGGAAACTAAGTTTGGGCCAAGGAAGTGACATCCTCCACTCATGCTTTTTCTATCAATTCTATCTCTGGCATAATCCGCATCACAATATCCAATCAACCTAAAATCTTTACCTTTCTTATACATTAGACAAAGATCAGTAGTACCTGCAAGATATTTCAAAATTCTTTTAATAGCAATGTAATGAGACTCTCTAGGATCTACCTGAAACCTTGCACACAAACAAACACTAAACAGAATGTCAGGTCTGC
>JAOTAX010037331.1:0-11092 GCA_025629825.1 Erythroxylum guanchezii
GACTAATAGACTGATAGTCGACTAGTCCATTTATCCAACTTACAGGTCTGTTGTTTTTAGTCGACTTGCAACTTATTAGTCGACTTGTCTAAACCCCACATAACAGATATGATAATTATTAGTCGACTTGTGACTTAATAGTCGACTAGTGCTGGCTCCAACGAATAATTTCAGATAAACTTCGATCTTTGTTTATTGAGATGTTGTTTTGAATTCTTCAAACATAATCTACACGATGAACATCTTTTGCACGTTGTCTATCTCTTGAACATTGTCTATCTCTTGAGCATTGATTATTATTATCTTGATTTGCATTAATCCTTTAATTGAATATCAGTCCAAAATATCTGAAATAATTTCTTAACCAATTCTATACATTTTATTATTATCAAAATATAAAGGGATTTTATTTGTCAACCACCATTGGTCCAGCACAACAATCCATGAACAACAAATACACATATGCACGCATTTCTGCGTGCATGGTTCTATTGTCTTTCTTATACCTAAACTTTTTACCCTATTTAACATTTAGGTCTTAATACCATCTACATTTATATAGTTCATATTTCATCACTTCATGGTTAATCTAGCTACCCCTTACAAGTATGAGAGGTTTTCTAAGTAGATTTGATTCTTCTAAAGATGATTAGTTGCATGATTTTGGGATATGTTCTGTGAAGGCCAACACCAAATTTTTGTGATGACAATTGCTGTTTTCTGCTGAAATTGCAACAGTTATCGGTATTGCTGTTATTTACAATATTAAAATGGCAAAAAATGAGACCTATAATTTGTGCCTGGGAAAGCTTTAAATAGTTTATTATGTGGAGTTGGTTTGAAATATATAGATACTCTTTATTCTAAGATTTTTGTTTTTTAAGAGGGTATCTGGCCATTTATGTGAAGAAATGAAGTTCTAATTAAGGATCTTCTCATTTTGAACGGAAAACATTTCATATAATTAACCTCTCTTATTGTATAGCTTTTAAAATGTCTTGTTTTACTACTTAAAACTTATCCTATATATACCACAACTTAATTAGTATCTTAGAAATAGTAGTAAATTATATATATATATATATATATCCTGTGGGACAGCGAGACAAGTTAGAAGACTTCTGATTCTTTTTTCTGGGAAATCAGCAGGACTTAATTGTCCCCAAATTGTGATGCCTTGTACTATTATATATATATATATATATAGTTAATTGGATACCACTGGAGCACATGAAGCATTAAACACCCGCATCGGCCTACCACCGCATCTAACAACAAAAGAAGCCGATTTTGTGATCAATTGTCGCTTGCCAAGTAGTGTGTGTCTGTGTTTCAGTAGTTGATGAGCCCAGATATGTACTGCCCATATACGAAAGCATACTAAACAACACTCTTCTTTTCCTTTCAAACAATGTACATATATAAGCAACAATTCATCATCATTAAGTGTCATTTGTTTGCTCTATTGTGTAATAATTCATACAAATGTAGTACAAACTTGAAAGTACCAAAACAGATGATTTGTTGGTAAAACTTGTCCAATTTGTTATTAATTTTAATAAATTAATAAATTTTTATAAACTAAAATAAAACAATTAATTTTTATTTAATAATATCATTTTAATTAAATTTTAAAATTTTTAATAAATGAAAATAACCTCTTTCAATCATATTTCAAATTATTTAATTTTATTTAATATTCAACTAATTTTATAATAGTTTAATACTTGTTAAACTTTTTAAACCTTAAATCTCTTATCTGCTTCTAATTCAGTTTTTAAAATCTTGGATTTAACTTGACCACTTGAATTCAAATATGAGAGTTCGACCCAAAAAATCTAAACAACCTATTAACCTGATTAAAACGATTTAAGTTTACAAAAAATTTAAATCAAAATAATATAATTGTAAAGCGTTCTGCTTGGGCTGCATATTTTTGAAATTGGGCCAGGTCGGTCTGACAATAAACTAGGCGTGACCCAATCCATTATCATACTTAGCGGTTTGTAAATATTTTGCCAGCCCGCAATCCTAGCTAGGCACAATCATGAAAGCCATGGCAAAAAGACAAAAATGAAGAACCTATTTAGCCGGCTTTGCCTTTCGTTTTTCTCCTGATTCGTACCCAACGCTTGTGGTCACAATTTCCACTGGTTCAAAAGAAACTACTGTTTATGAACTTAACAGTTGCTCACCGACCACTCGTTTAAACGGGGACTACAACCAACTAGGAAAAACAACTTCAAACACAATGTCAATTGAGGATGACATAAGAAAACTATGATTGGCCAATTGGCTTCTCATCTAACCACCATGAATTCAACATGATTAAGGCAATACGATTAGCTAGTAGCTAGTCGGTAAACACCGCACAACATCACTGGCTATCTACGAGAGGTTTTCGAGCCAAGAAGAAAAACATCGGCGTGAAGATCTCCCTCCTGGAACAATATGAAAGGGGTCGTCGTTAGTAGGAGCAAAGAAAAATCACACCAGACAAGGAGAAACCATCGGGATGCATATAATTGGCACAATTTGACAAGCGTTAGTCTTGCTAGGATGGTAACCGATCTGGTCCAATCCAGAGTTAACGGTCAATGTTTGGCTAAATTAGATTTCAGGTTAAACTCAAACGTAAAACGATCCACCCCTCAACTGCATAATGATGTTGTTTTGTAAACTTTTAAAAACGATTTTGTTAGTCTTAAGTTCTAAAAGTTTGATCAAAATGATGTGATTTTAAAAAACTTCTTTAAAATAGCACTATTTCAGATGATTTGCGCAAGTTTAAACTCGGACTTAAATCACATGATACAAGCCCAATCTGCTGCTAGCCGGCCTCAAGTTGCGCTCTTAGGGAATTGTGCTGGATTAGATGAAAGGGCAATAGGCCCGGCTCATTGCCATTTCTTACCAATTTGCCTTACTACGAAAAGGACATTATTCTCATGGCTTATATGCACACTTTTGCAAATGGAAGTGAGGTTCCAAAAAATGAGAACGAAAAGGAAATTTCCCCTGGAAAGAAGGATATCGTAAGACAGAATATGATAAGTAGTTTACCTTCCACCTTCGACTAATCCCTCTGCGGCCTTCTCAAGAAAGTCTTGCACTCTTAAGCTTCCCTTTGGAGCAATTCCAACATATTCCAAGGCTTTGACCTACACTGAAACAAATTAGCAACGAAACTAACTCCAAATCGGAATCAAACTTTGCTATATAAACTGATATTAAAAATCTAGTGCCTTTGAACTCTCTTAAATTTTTTTACTAAATTTATCAAAATTTTTACTTTGCTCCAAAGGATCAAAACAATCAGTTATTAATGGAATTCCTTGTTGGTAAAAGATTCAATCCCGGCCCCCTCTCCCAGGAAAAGGAGAAAAGAAGAAGAAACAAGAACAAGTTGAAAGTTGAAAGTTAAATAATCTTAAGTTACCATATTTTTGGTAAAGAATCTTCCAACAGCTGTTAGGCGGAAGCTACTGAAGGAGAAGTGATTTTTATCCAAAGGCAAGTACCATGATAAGGGTGACCTAGCGGCGAGATCTTCTGACCAAATAACCTTCACACAGATAGTTCAACGGTCATTCATGTCACAGCACATGCCATGTCATAGTAACCGGAAAAGGATATATACTAGAGAGGACATTCAGAACAGAGTGAGATGCACAAAAAAGGCGTTAACTCACCTCGAAACCAGCTTTCTTTAGAGCTTCAAGGCATTGTCCAGTCAATCTAATGTCTGGAAGACCATCACCAATCTCTATCTCTGCCTGATTGCATAAAATATACTCGCATTCTAATTATATAAAGTAAGAACAGCAAATGGAGGAAGATTCAGACTTCCAACAAGTCGCTAACCTTAATTCTTTGATGTTCCTTGTTTTTTGGATCAAAAGAATCAGTCATGCACCATTCATAAGCAGCAAAACATTGTCCAGGCTTCAGGACTCTATAAATCTCACTGTAGCATCCATACTGTTTGAATGTCAACAAAGTACAGTTCAGGATCACAAAACAAATATAGTTTTAACAAGAAAGTAACAAATAGAGAATTCGTTCAATTCACAGATGTACCGCATCAGGTGCATGACAGGTAGCTTCAATTGCATATACCGCATCAAAACTATTTTCAGGAAATGGCATCTTCATGAAATCAGCCTGCAAAATCGTGATAAAACAATAATGGTTTGATGAACAGACTCGTTAGCATTTTCAATATTTCTTTTCATATTTCTTCTCAAATAATTTAAAAGATAGCAAAGACGAAATGCTACACGAAAAGAGTAGTTGACAAAAACTTATAAATTTGCCTGATATAAGAATTGACCTTCACAAAGTCACAGGTCTTATCTACCCCTGCAATGCGATTTAGTTCCTGACCAAAAAGAGAAATAATAAGTTTTTAGTAAATACAAAACTATACTGCCTAATCATTATAGGATAAGAAAAGAGAATACTGCAGAACAATCAAAAAGCTAAAAGGGAAATATATCCACCTTTCCTCTAGTTATCTGATATTCATTGTTGTTCAACCCTGTAACCGAGGTCAAGCTGCAAGAAATCACAAACAATAACTAACTAAGCCCTATTTCTCCAACAAGACTATCCAATGCGAGCAACAAAACAAATATACTACCACATGCAAACTATGGATAAGGGTATTACGCAATATATGCCTCTGATTCCGTCCAGTGAAACAGTTTTTGATGTTGGTATACGGAAAGGAGAAATTTTCACAAACCTGAACCTGGAAATTTCTCTAAGTGGTCCACCAATTCCACAACCTACATCCAACACCTGCCACAACAAATGACGTGAAGTCAAAGATTGAAACCAATTAAAGAAGATAGTTAACGTTCCTCTGTTGCCAGTATAGCTAATTAATTGTATGTCGCAGTCAACCTTCTGTCCAGGTTTAAGGCCAAGTTGTAAAGCAAGAAAGTGTTCATGTCGTTTGATGCTCTCTCGAAGTGACTCCCCTTTGAATCTACAAAAAGTAAATTGAAGTACATTAATCAAAT
Source organism: Erythroxylum guanchezii (assembly GCA_025629825.1). Taxonomy (NCBI): domain Eukaryota; kingdom Viridiplantae; phylum Streptophyta; class Magnoliopsida; order Malpighiales; family Erythroxylaceae; genus Erythroxylum; species Erythroxylum guanchezii. The sequence continues at coordinate 5,028 of JAOTAX010037331.1, forward strand.
TATAAGCATAATGTGCAAAACAAACACGCTGACCCACTTGTGTAAGAAATGCAGAAGATATTTTAGTACCTGTGAGCAAAGTGGAAAGATTCACCCCAACCAAATTCATAAAAGCTAGTTGCAAGGTCGTAATACTTATTCACCTAAAATTCACATGACATGATAGTTAACCACTGAGCTGCACTGTTCCGCCTGACAGTCAATCAGCTCAGAAGAAAATAATTTAAAAAGCATAATTCGCACTTTCATTGATGATGCAACAGTTAGATATGGTGATAACATATCCTAAAAAAGCAAAAAAAAAAAACACTAAATAGAAAATACCCTACATGTTAATAATTATGTTCAGGCTATATTCATCAAAAAATCATTGTAAGTTATACTGCAATATCCTTGAGAAGCAAAGATGAAGTTACAAATATAAAACTCATCTTTCATTTTCAATTGCTAGTTGCTTGATATCAAACTTTTAACACTAGAACCTGAGACATCATTTTGCTACAGTTATATAAGAGAGTGAAACATTGTGTTGGTCGTAGCGAAACCAGAAATTATGCGATGCAATTTAATTGCTAGAATGAGTCAGTAAAGTCAATTTATGGAAAGAAAATTAACTAACTATGCTTACCATGTCTGTGTAGTTAGCTTTTCTCTCTTCCTCAGCACCTCCATAGTGAACATGATACTTCTCATACCTGAACCATTAAAATTTATGTTCATAAAAAATTCAACATTGAACACCTCAGAGATAATAAGGTTGTTGATCCCGATCACAATTTACAGACATTGCTTTCAAAAGAAAGAGAAAATATATGAAATAGTTAAACAAACTGAGAAAGAAAAGAAGTCTTGTTTCGAAAAAAGAAATTTAAAGAACAATGAAACACCCAAGAAAAAAGGTATGTCAGCACTGTTGCTCAATGTTTAATACATATCCTACCCATTATTCACAACACTCGTTCGTTAAAGAAGATGATAAAAATCATGAACAGTACATTTCTTTTGTAATGACATTTACTCGACTTTTGTTCTATTTTAATGAGAAAATAACAGGTTAACTTTGGTCCAATACTTTGAAAATCAAGGTACCGCGAAAAAGTCAAAATGACCAAATTGCTGTCTAGCATCGTGATTATGGTGGGTCCATATTAGTACTATTATTAGGACCATTTGTGATCTAATGGTCCCGTCTACAACAGCTACCAATCAGGATTCCCTTTCAACTGGACGTCTACATGCCTGGCATTTAAAAAAATATATCGCATTCGCAACGCATGTGGGGCTAATTTTTTACTATATAACTATGATAAATCCGATCCCACATCACATGTTCAAAGGATGATAAATCACCATTCAAAAAAAAAAGAAAAGGATGATAAATCTGACAACGTGTGACTTTCGATGGGAATCTTTGTACAGTAATCGGTATAATTATGTTAAGGACATTCTCTTGTAAAAAATAGAAAATAAAGTGCATGAAATTCCGATTCATTATCTCTAACCAAAGGCAGCGACGGCAAGCAAGTCTATCAATTTTCCAGATACGTTATGTGGACCAAACAACCCCGCCCATTCAATTTCATCTATCAGAAAAAGAGAGAAAAATTTTCTATTTTCCTAGATATCATTCTAATTCATTTTCCTATAAATCAAGAGATAAAGAGAATCTACAGCGAGAAATCTTGAAAAAGAGAGATCAACGTTTATCGAGTTAGCAAAGGTAAAAGAAATCTGAGAATTAAGAGAACCAAAAGCACTGTTCACCAAACAGTAAAGACCACACTCATACAGAGAGAGGCAGACGGTGACGTTGCCACATAGTAGCATTAAGTAGGAGCTAGATAGGCGGAAGATTCAAAGAGAATAATTGTCTACTGTGTAAAGTACCACCACACCATGCATGGAGGGGAAGGAAAACTGCAGGAGATTCAAGAAGACGAAGAAGAAAACGGAAGAATCAAAACTCAAAAGGCAGTTCTAGATAAAGAAGAGAAAAAACCAGAAAAAGAGAAACGTACTTTTCAACCGCGGAAAGGACATCTTTCTTTTCAATCTTTCCGCCTAAACCAGCTGCTAGATCCAACGCTCCAGGGTTCGACATTTTGCAATTAGAGAGAAGGATTCACCGAGATCTGTATATTCAACAAAAACAACACCAAATTAAACCCAAACAAAAACAAAAACTATTCGAAGAAATTGTAAAACACATTGAAGAATTTTTCTTATTTGCCGATTACGGGATCGTCAAGTGAGTTGTTTTAAAGAAAAATGCAGGATGATTTTAGTACGATAACTACAACGCAAAAGGAAAACACTTACGATTCCCCTTGAATCTGAATGGAGCCGGCGAGAAAAAGAAAAAGAGAGCGAAAAAGGGAAAAGTAAAGAGGCAGTGTGATTAGAGGCTGTAGTCACTATAGAGTGTAGTTGGCATAATATAAATGTATAGCTTGAGCGTATATCTAGAATAGTGTTAGGCCTCTTTAGATGGACTTATATCAGTAGAGTTTTTAGCAATAAAAATTTTGTCAGTATAACTTTAAAAAAAAATTTATGGGAAATTAATTGACCGTTTGGCTATCATTTAAAAAAGAAATTTTTTGAAAGAGCTTCATATAATAAATTGTTTGGCAAAATAAAAATAAAAAGTAATTTTAATTTTAACTATATTTTATTTTGTAATAAAAATTATTTATGTTTATAAATGATATTTAAAATATATTAAACAATATACAAAGTACAATATATTAATTATTATATAATTTTAAACTATATAAAATATAAATAAAAAATATCTAAAAAAATATTTTATATGGATTATATTATAAGTAAAACTAATATTAAAACATATAAAAAATCGAACAATATTATATAAATCTCAAAATAAATGTGATAATGTGTTTGTGAATATTTTAAAAATTATGTGTAAAATATAAAAATAAAAGGAACTAAAAAATAGGTTCATAATTAATATGAAAAATCTACTTAAAACAGTGTTTTTTTAAAAAGCTCCAAATTTGAACTTCTAAAAAAAGTCATTTTATAAAAAATTGATTTTAAATTTTACAGTCAAACATTTAGTTTTCTTAAAAACAGCTTTTGCAATTAAAAAAGGTGCTTATTCATTCCTCAAAAATTGAACCAAACAGGTACTTATTCTTTTACTTTTTTCTAGAGCAAATAAAAGGTCAAAACAAACGGAGCGGAGTCATCAAAATTTGCAATTAGAGAAAGTGTCGATCGAATTTTAGAATAACTTTGGAATTTTCTAATTTCGGGTTTAAACTCAAAATAACATTTTTTACAAAATAATATTAAAAAAATTTTAATTTCGGGTTTAAACTTTGAACTCAAAATAATATTACAAAATTAGAACAGGAACAACAGAGAATTTTGTATGATACTCGGCGTCCTTTTTCTGAGGATAACGAGATTCTCTGTACGGGACACGTCATACCACTCATCCCAACCCACGTGATGAATGCTTGTTCACGGGTCCGTCATTTGACTCATTTTGGATTGTTGTCGTATGTTCGTAAGTTGGTGCTCTGTGGATTTTTTGTGCTTGTGTTCTAACGAGCAAAGGGCAATTTTTTTAACTTGGGTTTCACTTTCAGAGTGAACCAAATAATTGCAGCAGATGTGTACTAATGGGGTTAATTTAGGATTTTTAAGATTAGTATTACTATCATTAATATTAATATTCATAACATTACTGTTTTTTATATTTTATTATTAATATTTTACATAATAATTATTTACTATGATTTTCTTGAATATTATTATTAATATTGTTAGTTTTCTTATTATTTTTTCCTACTTATTATTACTTTCATGTTATTTTATTTTTTATTTATGTATTCTTGTTATAATTTTTCAGTTATATATATGTTTATTAATTCATTTTGGTTTATTTATTTATTATTCATATTTCTTGTGAGTCATTTAGAAACAACCTCTTTATTAGTTAAGAGTGAGGCAGCATATACTAGACTTCTTTAAACTTTACATGTGAAATTTTAGTGATGTTGTTGCGTACTAAAATTGATTATAGATTATAAAAATTTTAAAAAATATAAATAGAATTGTCTTATATTTAAAAATATAAGTAAAACAGAAGTTACAAACAAAATTAAAATTTATTATTTAATATCTCAAAATTTTAAGTTAAAATATAATATATTTGATTATATATAAATTTACTCGTGCTTAATTCAATTTTCTATAAATCAGCTCATAATTTATATTGGCATCATATTTGGTTTTATTATAAATAGAGATAGATTTGAATTTCATAAATAAAGATTCATATAATAAATTAAATGATTTTTCATTAATTATGCGTTGAGGACAAATTGACTTAATATTAATTGGTCAACAAAAAGCTAATTAACTTGAATTAATTTTTTTTGAAGGAATAAATATTTCATAATAAAAAATAAGTACAAGAATAAAACGAGTTGTTTATAAAAATATAATTCATAATATTAATGTTTTGGCTATATATAAATTCGCTTAAATTTAAATCTACTTGAAATTAAAACTTACAATTTTTAACCTATCCTTCCGTCTTAGATGATCGGAAAAAGTTGAAGAAAAGAACAGAGAGATTTATTATAAGAAGTTAAGAACTTACAGGTTGTAAATTACAAACTAAGAAAATAGAGTCACGACAGATGTCAAAATGGTCGCAATTCCTCATAGCTCATGGAAAGAGACTATTTCTTAGTTTAATGAGCTCCTGATGGTATTTACCAATCCAAAGCAGAAATTCGGTAACATCAGGAGCAGTTGCCTGTGGGAAAAATCGTATGTGTTGAGTGGTATTCAATAATCAAAGTAATGCTTGTACTCCTTTTACAACATCTCCTTGATCGTTCAGCTGTCCTCGTGACGGTGGATCGATTGTTGTGAATTATACGAACCGTTACGCCTCTGCCGTCTGTCGTCCAGCGTTCACATGGCTGATACAGAAAGTTCAAAGCAGATTCTTAGTTTCGCACGGGTACGGCCACTGATGGGTTGTCCAGTCACCATAGGACTCCGACCACGCAAGCGCCAAAGTTTTCGACCAAAGAAATTATGATCCACTGCAGAAGACTCATGGGTGCTTGGACTTGCAGTCCAAATTTCAGCATTTCACAGAGCTTAGGCCTAAGGCAGATATCAAAACTGATGTGGACATGGATACCATCAGCTTTGACAAAACATGACAGCATATCAAGAGCCGTGGCCTTGGATGGCAGCTTATGAAAGAACGAACTCAGACCTAAAAAAGATATAAGGAAAGCAGCAACTGACTGACTGTGGAAAATTAGACACCAACGAGGAAATTAAACACACACCAGTATTCTAAAACAAAGTATTCTCAGTTTGTAGCTAGCAAGCTGTTGACGAAGTAGTGTCCAGATAAAGTGGCATCTACAAAGCTGTCTCACTCACTTTAACAGCTAATCAAAAATACTATCATCTGCATAAGTAAGAATTATGATTAGAATTCAATAACTAAATGAAGTTGGAATGCAAAATGGAAACGAGAATACAAAATTTGGTTAAGATTTCAATGAAACAGAGTTTGAACAAACAGGAAAAACGTACCTGACCAATGTTCCGAAAGCTCTCCATCATCTAACTGGTAACGGCCTTCCCATTGAATTTTACGGCCCTCAATCTTTATATTTGGAATGCGTTCAATGATAGGCCAATCTTCACCCTTGTTATTTCTGCATTTCTCTGTTAAAAAGGGACAGTTTCTAATACGTAAAGTGGTGAGGCATGAGTGTTCTGAGGCAGATACCTCAATTCTCCACAACGTCTGATCCGTAAATCCTTAAGAGAAATGAGATTTTTTAGCCATCTTCAGGTAGGGATTGTATTTCATCAATCTGCGTCAGTTTCGGACATTTCAACTTGGAGAGCGGCTGGACAATTGAGTTTGAAGAAGAAGATGGAAAAGAAAAAGTGATTGCTAATGATGGTGATGATGACGCCAAAGTTATCATGTTCATGTTCATTATCTGCTGCAACAGTTTTGAGCTGACATTGCTCAAACTCAGGGTCTCTTC
>JAOTAX010037352.1:0-11091 GCA_025629825.1 Erythroxylum guanchezii
ATTGGTTCTCCCAATTTTGCCCCTTTTGTCCATCAACTACTAACATCTTAACTCCTTATTTTGATCAGGTAAATGAAATAATTTGATAACACTTCCTCTAAAGAAATGTTCCTCTATGTCTTATGTTTCCATTGACACTAAAATCACTCAATTTGGTTTAGTAATTTGAAAGTTATAGGCCAAATATTTTCAGGATATTACAAAACCGAGACTATACACTATACCCAAATTCACTTCAAAAATTGAAAATCTTAAGGTCTGAATTGAAATTCCATTCCTTCATATAATTTGTAGCTCCATGTCTCTATGTTGTTTGGAAACAAGAATCAACTCATTTGGATCTCTACAGATCGAGATATCTCCAAAATACTGAAGCATGTTCAGAAAAAGATCCAACTCATACTCATATAATTAATCCTCCCATTTTGATTCAATCAATCTTTTTCAAATCAATAAAAAAGCTATAAATTTTTATGGAGAGGTAAAGAAATGTCTTAGAAATGTAACTCTTTAAAAATCAGGTCAATTGAAGATCGGACGAAAAAGTTATGGCCAAAATAGTGAAAGATGTTCAAGTCAGGAAAATCGGCAAGTTTGCGATCGCGACGTGTCACGATCGCGAACTGCTTCCCTTCTTCCGCGTTTGCTTTTTCTTTCTCAGACCTGATTAGTAAAAAGGGCATAACTTTCAATAAAAATATCGGATTAAGGTCATTCAAATACCATTTCGAAGAAGACTTCTAGACCTACAACTTCCATGAAGAACTCAAAAACAAGTTTTTCCTATAAGGGTCAAAATGTCAAAATAATTCAGCTGTCCCGAAAGTCCATCCTAAACATCATCCAAACTTCTAAAAATCATATCTTTCAACTCCCATGTCCAAAAATTACATACTTTATATCAATGGAAAGCTGAAAAGATAAGCTATAACTTTTATGAAGAAAAATTTATCAAAATCTCTCTAAATCAACCCAGAAAAATCACAGAAGGTTTAGATTAAAAAGTCAACTCTTTCCTACTATTCATTCCCAAATTTTCAAACTTCCAATTTTCAAAAAACAACATTTCAAATTTTATTTCTAGTTTTTCTACTCCATTTCAATCAACTCATTCACCATAAATTTATACTACTCCAAAAATATACAAGTTTAGTCAAAAATCATCAAAAACCCAGAATTCGTAATCAACCTATTCATGCTCTGTTACTTTTCTGCCTTTTCAACTTTAATGCTCAATCACTATTCTTCTTCTCAACTTTCATTTTAACTCAATATCATCCATAAACAAATTATAGTCTATGATTAATCATGAACACTAATAACAGAACATACACACATATACCCACTCATCATCAACTTACTACATTCACTAACTTAATCTTGTCTATCTTTTCAAATTCAAGAATTCTCCTTTTCTTTACCCATGACTAATCACTAAAATTGCTCATTCAATAGTTCTAACTTTTAAGAAATGTATGGGATCCAACAGTTCCTCCTGAGATTGTTGCTGAATGGTTTGTTGTATTTGGTCCTATTAGGAAGCAATGTTTACATTAGTAAGGGATTATTATTAAGAAATAATAATAATGCATTAATTTTACTTACATTCAGTTCTCTACATCGGTTGTTAACGAATGTCACACCGTCATATTTCTTTGTGTGAGTGTGCAAAAACAACTAAGTAGGTGTAGGCCTTAAGCCTAAAGACTTTTCTCACATATTTAACCTAAATTGTTAGATGTGAACTACATTTTATAAAAATTTCGGTGGAGTTTTCTCTATTTTTATGATATTTTCCCCTATTGAACAAATAAAATCACTTAACACAGCCATATAGACACCAAACATTTATACCATTATCATTATCTATGATACAACAAAGTAAAACATTTACAATATAAGTGCCAAGTTTAGATATTTACAAGTCTCTGCTAGGAAGACTCTCTCCCCCTAGGCCTCCATGTCTATTAGTGGAGTTACGCCCTGAGATGGATATTGCCTCAAGGCTTCTCCAATACTCCTGCCAACGACTCCATAATTGCTCCGAAATATAAGGCAGTCGTACACCAACCTTGTATATCGTACCAATAAAGTCGTGATAACGTGTACAAGCTCGCCTCTCCCATCGTCTATGTATGATGGCGTCGATACCAGAATTCTAGAAAAATTCTTTCTGAAATAAAAAGAAAAAAATTTAAACTACTATAATGTAATAATATTTATCTAATTAGTGTATATAAATCAATATAAAAAGAAAATAAATCTTTATCGTACCTCAAACTCCTGAAAGTAAAATCCGTTTGTGGCCTGAGAGATATTCTTCCACACATGACCTTCAGGATCAATCCTTTCCTTAAATTTAGAAGTCATATTTCTGGAACACGGTCCAGACGAAACCAACCTAATATAAAAAGTAATTTATACGATGAAAAATATGATAAACCTATAACTTAATTAAAAACAAATAGTGATCAATGTGATTTCACTTATAGATTTTTGATAATTGTTATGTACTTTCTTCAGTCAGGTCCCTCAACTCTGGGCTAGTGGACGTCTCCTCCATATGATAAAGCGGTATTAGATGACATATGAGTTAGGGACATGGATGGTGTAGCATGATGAGCAGTAGGTGATGCATCATCTGTAACTGTAAGCCCTAGAGGGGAAGGAGGGGAGTTAGTGCTAGCTGTAGACTGCGACGATCAACCTTCACAATAAATACCTCCAAACATGCCTCTAAAACTGGGCCACATTACCTCACGCTGTCTCTTTGGTCCCATATTTTTACCTGAAATTCATTTTACACAATAAATGGAAAAGGAAATAAGGTGATTTGTTGAATATCATATTCAAGAACAAATGATGAAAATAAAGGTTAACAATTGTTAAAAGTTGTAGAAAAAGAGCAATAATAGCCCTCATTCAACAAGACGCAGGTTGACCTCTAACTAGTAGGGAGGTTATTTGATAAATTCTTATAGATACAATAATAAATCAATTTTAAAGCTGAGTCTAGTGTATTGCATTGATAAATCACAATGATATAATTATTTTGTTTGATTCCGTATGACATGGGAGTCGGTAAAGGTAAATAAGTCCCCAATGTCTGGATTCCCAAGAAGTGTCCTGGCATGTTTAAATGCACCAATTGAAACAGTGATACTTCTTCCCTTAGGTGTAGGCTTTTGAACACCTTCTTGCAACAGCTTTTTCGCTATAGCTAAACTTGTAGAGGATATAGTGAATGAGTCACCACTCTTAGTATGGAAGACTAACTCTCCAGATGAACTACTAGCGGGAACAGATTTACCTAAAACACAATCAGTATAGAACTTTCACAATGTCATATTACAAAACTGTTAAACGAACCAAAACTGGATATTAATGCATACGTGAATGTCCAAACAAGGTTTGTAGATTTGACAAGTTTTCCAAAAGAACCGATCTCCCTAATCCCTTATAGACCGTTGTGACATCGCTCTCGTCTCTATCGACATACACGTCGTCTTCGAGATTCAAGGAAGCTTAAAACAACATATAGTATAGACCATCAAATGTGAATATATATAATAACTTCATCAAAGGAATGAGATGTACATAATAAGGAAAGAGATGTTGTCCAGATCATACTAAACACCTTGAAGTAGAAGATCATTTATGGAAGGTAAACGATCCTTAATGTATGAAGTGGAGATTTTTCCTGCATTGTTTATTCCTTGGGTTATGACAATTTTGCCACATTCCTCCCAACGGAAGGAATTACTACCATCCAGATCCAGTCGTCATGTCGACATTCCTTGAATAAGATTTTCAATGAAATATTGTACATAATATACTGAAAAGGAAATTATTTATGACGTTGATTAAAATATTCAATTACAAACACAAATTAATCACTATTATAACTTAATTGTAAATTACAATCATCATCTTCTTCGGAATAATAAGAATCAAACTCCGGCTTCTCTTCAGATCTCTGACCCTCGTCATCCTCTCCAGATAAAATTTCAACATATTCATTAGATGGATCGTTCAAAGGTTCATTATTGTCATATGTGACAGATGCATTTATAAAAGTAACTTTTTCCTGAAATGCTTCACTTTCAACTTTCTGCTCTCCTTTTCCATGTGATTGAAAAACACCTCTAGGTTTAACTTTGCAAACTGCCAACCAAGCTGTCTTATCTTGTCGTAAGCTTGGAAAAGGGATATAACACACTTGTTTCGTTCGCATTGCCAACACAAAAGGTTCAAATTGTCTCAATCTTCTTCGATAGTTGATTTTAACTAGATTGTATCGACTATGCACTTTTGTTCCAACATTTGGAGTCAGGTCATACCAGTTGCATTTAAATGCCCATTAACTTCATCAATAGTAAGGAAACATTTGTGTTTGCACTTTTACATGAACTTCTGATCTTTGGCCCATACATATATGCAGGTTGAAAACATACATAATGAATAAAAGCTGTAACTCCCTCAACAAATTCAGGATTAATGAAACCATCAGGGGTTAATCATTTATACATCCAAGATCTATCCTGGAAACTCATTTCTGGAAAACTGTTAATTTAAAACAGTGAATCCGTAGTTAGTATCATTCATGTTAGCTAAAGATTACAAAACATCTAAGATAAGACATGTGAATCAAGATCACAAGTTCTCGTTGTGACTCCTAGGATCCTTGTATTTTTCACCGATAAGCCTCACAGGAGCTCCATCACGAGTTATGGGTTAAGGTTTATGGGTTGAGATCTAAAATATTTGTAAACTTAAGATCAAACATATATGTTTGTAATCATATATGTTAGAAGATAATTAATGTTAAAACTCCTATATTAAATATGTACTAGTGCCAAATATAATAAGTATTCATAAAAATATGAATACTTATTTTAATAAATTGTTTTAACATATACAATTTTAAAAAGATACGTGTAAAAATTTGCACATAAAAAGTAAGGAGAAGCTAATCATTTCAGAGAGCATAAATGAAATAACTTAGATGTCATATCATTATATTGGAACTATAATATAAGTCAAACTCATCCTATATTAATTTAATGGTAATCCGAAGTTCATAACATAAACAAGTTTCACATCGTGCAGGCCATTTCAATTAAAAATGCAAGAAGTTCAGATGGGAAGTTCAAACCGTAAACAAATACCCAAATAAAGGTAAGTTAAAAGAATGTAGTAAAAACAAAATCACTAACCTCAACTGACACGCAGAAGGATCTTCCTGAAGTACGTGAAGGAAGATGATGATGACGGACCTAGAATGAGAAATATAGAAACTGATACAAATGTCATTTGTCGTGTGTGAAAAATCATTGTTGACATCCATAGTTATAAGGATATGAATGTCATTTGAATACCTGCTAAAGCTTCTCTTCAATCTCCTTCAAAATATAAATACTGCCAACAAACGAGTTCCTACAACCGATTCCCAAAATTGATCACATTTCACAAAGTGGGATATATTAGAACAATTGCCATGAAATATTATAATCAATCAAGGTCATAAGCTATACGAGGAGCCTATTGAAAATTCAGCAAAGTTTCCCTTGTAAAATGGACATTGCCCTTTTAAAAGAAGGGTCATTCTTGCAATAAAAATATACTTCTATATCCACCAATAACCATGACTCAATTTTGGTATCCAAACTATATGTCTATTCTCAATTGAGTCCACATTTGGATCTCAAAATCTATAATATTCCAATTCAAAATTCAAGTATACCAATTTCTAACCCATACAACCTCATTTATAGTCAATACATTAGGATATTCTCAATTCTAATCAACAATAACTTAATTTAATCAATTTCATTCATTTATATAAGACCATAACCCTTTCTAAATTTTTAGGTACCTTCAGAATAAGATTATTTAGGTCGTAGTTATTAGGATTTCTAGAAGTCAACTAGATTATTTAGGAAATTTATGGGCACGAGAATTAGTGAGGAAGTCCAATATTTAGGAGTCAAGATAGTTCCTATTACATTCAATAAATCTTTAAGGCTCATTAAATTTAAAGAAAGTAGCATTAGGTTAATTAATATTTTAAAATACTTGGGATAATTAAGTTGTATCTTACACATAAAATTATCGTTTTAATTATGGCTCTATAAGTTTCAACTATAATAGGTAATGTTAAGGAATTGGGCTCAGATGAGGATGTTGTGCATAATGATAAAGTTAATGTGCAAAATTGAGGAGGATTAACAAAATTTTGCGATCACAAGAGGTGTCTCCCAATCTTTCATATCTTGATCTATCGTCAAGTTTGGAGAGTATCCAACTCAATAAAGGACATACATGAGAGGAAAATATCCATGAAAAATCTTAAACGCATGATACGTGGTATTCTACCACATTTTTGCTAAATGAATCCACTTAGACCATCTCTTTGGTATGTATCCACATTAACATCGTAAATAAGTTTTGAAAAGCATTACTAATTGCTTCTGTTTATTGATCGTCGATAAATACTTTTACTATCTCTGAATTTGCATATGAATATTTAATGACTATAAAATGAGAGGATTTGATTCTAAATTTATTCTTCAACAAAATTAATACTGAACTCCATCCACCATCCCTCTTGTATAGATATAGTTGTAATTTCCTTCAATACATGACATTCTCATACTTATTCCTATGACATATCAAGCATATCTTCATATAACTTTGAACATCTCTGTTTAAGCTTACTAATTAGTTTTACCTCCTCTTAATAGTATTTGTGATTCTTGAGGGACCTCTTTAAGGTCCATCATGTCTTATAGATATCAACTTCTCTTTAATTTGTTGCCAAATACCTTTCCATTCGATTTAATTAGTAGGTAAAACGTGTTTGTCATTTGGTAATGTATACATTTGAGATGACACATAACAATTTTCACTTGTTTCCAAATTGTAAACATTTTGTAAGTTTAACTTTAAAAAATTATACTAAGTTAATAATGTTCATAAATTATCCTACAATCACGTAGTATATGTATTCTAATGAATGATTCTTTAGGATTTATCATTCATTACTTTTTTCTAAGTTGTTAATTGTATCATATTGAAGGAGTCATAGTAATACCCTTCCATTCGATTTAATTAGTAGGTAAAACATGTTTGTCATTTGGTAATGTATACATTTGAGATGACACATAACAATTTTCATTTCCAAATTGTAAACATTTTGTAAGTTTAACTTCAAAAAATTATACTAAGTTAATAATGTTGATAAATTATCCTACAATCGCTTAGTCGATGTACTCCAATGAATGATTGTTTAGGATGTATCATTCATTACTTTTTGCTAAGTTGTTAATTGTATTATATTAAAGGAGTCATAGTAATTTTGAACTAACCATTGTATTACCTCCCAAACCAAAACAAATGGTTAATGATATGTTCTCAACATGCATAAAAAACCAAGTTGTAGAAGTATCAAACTTTGTGACAATCACTCAATTTAGAAAATGGAGCATAAATTTTCAATGCTAATTATAAGCTTAAAAGCTCACAATTTCAAATAACATGTATTGGATCATATTTCATTCTTCAAAAATCAATCATCATAAGCAATTAATCAATATTTAGTAAGGAAGAAGTAAACCATTCATGCGTGTTTTCTAAATCGATCATTCATGAAATTCAGAAAAGGCTAAACACAAACTCAATCTTCCACTTTTCCGACATTCATAATCCATACACAAACTCAATCTTCCACTTTTTCGACATTCACAATCCATACACAAAATCAAATCCGACATTCACAATCCATACATACAACACTTTCTCATGCCCATACATAAACTCAATCTTCCACTTCAGCATTCACAATCCATACAAAAACTAAAAATTTTTTGAAGATCAAAGTCAATATGTCTCCTTCGACATTCCCAATCCAAGCATACAACACTTCTCATTCCCATATAGAAACTCAATCCAATACACAAACATTTTCACATAAATCGTTTTGTACATGAAACAAACACTAAATCAACCACAAGCATCAACCACGGTTTTTTTTTCATTTCGGCAGAATAATGAAGGGTAAAAACATCAGCATACCTTCACCAAAGCGCAGCTCCACAGCTGGAGAAGACGGCGGCAACGGACGGAGAAGACGCGGCAGCTGAACTGAGAAGACAATGGCGAACACGGACGATGAAGAACAATGACAGATCTAGAGAACGAAGGAGGAAGGTCGGGTGGGGGGTGGGGGGGACTTCTGTTGAAGGTTTTTAAGTGTAAAGAAAAACCAAACGACGTTGTTTCATTATTCTTAAAAACATTGACGACGGACGACGACGTATAGATAACCAACTTACTGACAGATTATCGACGGAAATTTTCTTCGGTAAAGTGAAAACATTTTGCGCTAACATTTCCCGCCTCATTTTCTTCCAATTTCACTGTTGGATATTGCTACCATCGTTAGTTCTTTATTTTGCTAGACAAGTTTTCCAACGGCTATATGATAACTGTCGGTAATTGGCAACAGTTTCTTTACCGTTGCCAATTTTGTCAGTAATTGGATGATCTTGTAGTGATGAGAATTTATGACTTTTACACTAGTAAGTATTAGAATATGGATGCTTCCTTAACCAAGGATGTGTTAAATGCCTTTAGCATTAGAAAGGGGGACTTCTATGAAAATGTTACAAATTAACTTAAACATTTTGTAAAATGTTAGCAGATGATTTGCATCTTTAGCCTTATTATAAAAGGCATATTTAATATTTGAAGAGTAGAACAAATCACACATAAAGACAATAGTAAAGATTATAATAACATCAATTAGTAAAAATTTTTAATTTCAAAATAAATGTGCATTGAATTATGATAGTATAAGTTACAAAATTCAAAAAGTTAATTTTCTAAAATATCAGCCTTAAGTAAATAATAGGTAAAAATTTAATGACTATTAAATTTTAAAATAATTTATATTTAATTAAATCACATTTATTTGGTTGATTCAAGCCTGTTTAGATAAGCAATTTGACTTGTTTGAACCCATATCTTTTTTATTTCTAATTTTTAAATTATATAAAATGTCTATGTTTTGATTTTTTCCTACTTTTATAATCTATAAAAACTATTTTTAATTTTCTTTTTGTTTTTGTCATAATATGATTTTTATCATTAAATAAATATTAATACTCAAATTACAAAAAAGGTACAAAGCGTCTAAGTATAATTTTAGTATTACTATAAGAGACATTTAGGGACTTTTCTTCCATTGACTGGAAAACGTTCATCGATTTCCTTAATTAGCTCAAAACTATTCAACCATTTAGCATTTATATTAATCGAAAACAGTATTCGAACAAATGGTCAATTCCTTTTAGGATTGACTTTTCACAAGAAAAAATGGCCAACTTTTTCGAACAAATGGTCAATTTTTCTAGCTGTATATATCTAATACTACATAAAATTTTATTTTATATAAGTGTCATCTTAGATCATGAGTATGTATATGTGACTAAGGTTGGTAATAAATAAGTCGAACTAAATTTGCGCTTTGAATTATTTTTAAAAGTGATTGATTGAAATTTGAGTTATTTGAATTCTATCAAATTTTAGGTAAATCGAAATTCGATATAATTGCGCCACCATCTGCTTAAATGATGTCATTATTTTAATTTTTCCTTTTTAATCAAATTTTTTCTTTTCATATTTTCAAGAGAAATAAAATAATTAACATTATTAATAACAACAAAATTTCAATTAAAAATATTTTTATAAGATTAATTTACAAAATTATATTGTTTTAATAGAGATCGAAAATATCATTAAAAAATCATTATAGCAACATTAATTTTAATGAACATTAATCTAAAATTTATGTATGACGAGTAAATATTTCCAAGTCTTAACTAAATAGAAAGAAAAATAAACTACAAATACACCTGAAAAATGGTAGAAAAATTTGTACATTTTTTATAATTTCTTCTCTAGAAATGTTTTTTGAATGAAAATCGATAATATGATTTTAGAGATCAAAACTAAAGTTGATCTCATCTCTTCACAATCCCAGAAAAAAGATGTCAACAAGACAAATGAGAATAAAAAATCTAAGAATATGATACTGGACGACGGGTAATAACTGTTAGACTTTGGGTCACATTGAAGTGCAAATCCTAAATTTGACATGGATTCAAAATTTGATTAACTCAAATTTATTTTATTGATTTTAAATTTAATTGAATCCTATACTAAACCTAAAAGAGCTTAAGTATATGCATAGGACACAATGAGGCCTTGACTTAATTGCCTAAGTTAATCTGGGAGCACTAACACGCTAAGATGCTAAGGATATGTAGTATGTAAGATCTTTAGTTGACTTACACATTATACATAGCCTAAACAATAATAGGAATGGTATTTGTCTTTAGGTTCGATTCAATTTGTAGTCAATGAGTTTGACTCGAGTTGACTAGAGTAAGACCTTTTTACAAAAAAAAACTTTAAATTGGGCTCGGACTTAGATTGTCTAGTAAATTGAACATGTCAATTATAAATGACTTTATTTTAAGTAAAATAACCCTATTTTTAAATTAAAATTGAAAAAATAATCAACTTTGGTTCAAATTCGACTAAACTTTGAACCGTTCAAATCTAATCGGACTCAAGTTCAAATCTTGAGTTGAATCTACTTGAACCCTTACAAACTGTGGTTCAAATCTGACATGGCCTAATTTCACAAATTTTAACAGAAGCTAAAGGTGAGATTTTTCACATTTCCACCATTCTCATTAATCAGGCACATATCTATATCATAAAGTAACAAGACCCACTTTCACCATTTCACTGGCCAGAAAGTGATTTCCCAAGTGGCAATTCCATGAGAATGCGTAAGTTACATATTCTTATGCGGATGACTTAAGTTGCAGAAAGAAAATATATTCCTTCTAATAGCTTTTTAAGTTAAGAGCAAGACCATATTGTTTTGAAGCTGTTAGAAAATCGGTCTCCATAAGATTTGATGCAAAGGGAGATCTAAATTGAAGCTAAGAAAAATAATACCAACCCACAAAGTGAAATACTCAATGAAATGGAATGTATGGAGGTACGAGTACGAATGAA
>JAOTAX010037373.1:0-11090 GCA_025629825.1 Erythroxylum guanchezii
TTTTTGGGTTGTATGAAATACAGCCGTTATGCTGCCCGATTTTTGTTAAAAATGATTGAGTAAAGAATAAGAATTAGAAATAAGTTTTGTTAAATATGAGATTGAGTTTAAGACGAATTTTATGATTTGAGATTTTCTTGAGGATGACTTTCCAAAAAGGGAAATTGTATGGTTTTATTTGATTTGAATAATATTGAATAAAGATGAAAGAAATGAAAGAGTATGAAAAAGAAAGGAAAAAAAAAGAAAAAAAAATACCGAATTTTTAGATTGGTTTAGTCTTAGGGTTTCTAACGCGACACGCGAGGAATTTTTCGAAAATTTCGTTACCCAGATGTAGGACATTAGTTTCGGTTCTTTTGAACCGTTTGCTTGCTTCGTCTTCGCTTTGTAATCGATTTGTTTTGGTTCGTGATCCGCATTCTTCGATATCGAGTTTTCGATTCGTTTTCCGTTCTTTTGAATTCGATTTCGTTCGTTTTCGCTTTCCGTCGCTTCGGATTGTCGCTTCGATTGTTTCCGCATTTGTATTATTCGATTCCGCTTCTTTGACCTTCGCCTTATGTTCCGTTTCGCATTCAATTCGGATTCACTTCTTTCGCTTTCGTCGTTTCCGTTCGTTCTTTGATCCGTTCGATTTGTTCCATTTTTTATTTGTTTACTCTCGATTCCGAGCAATCCGATTTATGCTTTCATTTTCGATTTTGATTTGTTCGCTTCTGCTCTTCTGATTTGCTTCCGATCAGTCCCGCTAAATGAATTCCGATTCGTTTTGCCGATTTTGCGATTCCTTTTGATTCGAAAATCATTTCGCTTAGGTTCCTTTCGTTTTCGTTTCCGCTTATCGTTTTAGATTTCGCTTTTTGTTTTTGTCTTCGTTTTTGTTTTCCAGTTGCGATCTGGTTCCCAGGATCGGGTCCCCAACACCAACTGTTAGAATCTAATTTGGAGCTCTCTAACATAGTTTTTTCTAGCTAGCCCTCCTTGTATACGAGTTTGTATTATGACATATATTGGTGATTATTATTAGATTTTTTTGTGCCAAAGAGAAAAGTGCCCAGAAGAGAGAAAACATTCATATCAAAATTTGCTATAGTCTCGATTGATGACCAAACGATCTCTAATCAGGACGAAATATTATTATGATGTTCCTGAGTCTTGTATCTTGACATCCAATGATTAGAATCTGATTTAGAGCTATCTAACTTAGTATTTTCTGTTTAGCCCATTTTTTTTATATGAGTTTGTATCATGTCATATATTGGTTATGATTATTAGATTTTTTTGTACTAATGAGAAAATTATCCAGAAGAGAGAAAACGTTCATATCAAAATTTACTCTAGTATCGAACGATGAACAAACGATTTCTGATCAGGACGAAATTTTAATATGTTATTCTTGAGTCTTGCATCTTAACATTAAATGGTTAGAATATAATTTGGAGCTCTCTAACATAGTATTTTCCACCTCGCCCTCCATGTATACGAGTTTGTATTATCTCACATATTGGTGATGATTATTAGATTTTTTTGTTCCAAAGAGAAAGGGGCCTAGAAAAGAGAAAACGTTAATATCAAAATTTGCCCTTGACATCCAACGGTTAGAATCTAATTTGGAGCTCTATATCTTAGTATTTTCTGTCTAGCCCTCCTTATATACGAGTTTGTATTTTGTCATATATTGGTAATAATTATTAGATTTTTTTGTGCCAAAGAGAAAATTGCCCAAAAGAGAGAAAATGTTCATATAAAAATTTGCTCTAGTCTCGATCGATGAACAAATGATCTCTGATCGGGACGAAATTTTATTATGTTGTTCTGAGTCATGTATCTTGACATCCAACGGTTACAATCTGATTTGTAGCTCTCTAACTTAGTATTTTTATTTCTCTCCCTCCTTCTATAAGAGTTTGTATTATGTAACATATTGGTGATGATTATTAGATTTTTTGTGTCAAAGAGAAAATTGCCCGAAAGAGAGAAAACGTTCATATCAAAATTTGTTCTAGTCTCGATCGATGACCAAACGATCTCTGATCGGGACGAAATTTTATTATATTGTTCTGACTCATGCATCTTGATATCCAACGTTTAGAATCTGCTTTGGAGCTCTCTAACTTAATATTTTCTGTCTAGCCCTCCTTATATACGAGTTTGTATTATGTCATATTTTTGTAATCATTATTAGATTTTTTTGTGCCGAAGAGAAAAGTGCCTAGATGAGAGAAAAAGCGCGCATCAAAATTTGCTAAAGCCTTGATCGATTACCAAACAACCTCCTATCGAGATAAAATATTAGTATGTTGTTCTTGACTCTTGCCTCTTGACATTTAACGGTTAGGATCTGATTTAGAACTCTCTGACATAGTATTTCCTGTATAGCTCTCCTCGTATACGAGTTTGTATTATGTCATATATTGGTGATGATTACTAGATTTTTTTATGTCAAAGAGAAAATTGCCAAAAATAGAGAAAACATTTATATCAAAATTTGTTCTTGTTTTGACCGTTGACCAAACGATCTTTAATCGGCACGAAATTTTGGTATGTTGTTTTTGAGTCTTGCATCTTGACATCCAGCGGTAAGAATCCAATTTGGAGTTCTCTAACTTAGTATTTTCTATCTAGTCCTCCTTGTATAAGAGTTTGTATTATGTCATCTATTGGTGATGATAATTTGAAAGAAAAAATTGCCCAGAAGAGAGAAAACGTTCATATCAAAATTTGCTGTAATCTCGATCGATAGCCAAACGATTTCTGATCGGCACGAAATTTTCGTATGTGGTTCCTGAAACTTACATCTTGACATCTAACGATTATAATCTAATTTGGAGCTCTCTAACTTAGTATTTTCTTTCTAGCCATATTTGTATACGAGTCTATATTACGTCATATATCGGTGATGATTATTAGATTTTTTTTGTTCCAAAAAGAAAGTAGCCCAAAAGGGAGAAAATGTTCGTAACAAAATTTGCTCTAGTCTCGATCTATGATCAAACGATCTCTGATCGGGACGAAATTTTAGTATGTTGTTCTTCAGTCTTGCATCTTCACATCTAATAGTTAGAATATAATTTGGAGCTCTCTAACATAGTATTTTCTACCTAGCCCTCCCTATATATGAGTTTGTATTATGTCATATGTTAGTGATGATTATTAGATTTTTTGTGCCAAAGAAAAAAGGTACTTAGAAGAGAGAAAACGTTCATATCAAAATATGCTTTGGCCTTGATCAATGACTAAACAATCTCTAATCGGGATGAAATTTTAGTATGTTATTCCTAAATCTTGCATCTTGATATCTAACGGTTAGAATCTGATTTGGAGCTCTCTAACTTAGTATTTTCTATCTAGAACTCCTTGTATACGAGTTCATATTTTTTCATATATTGGTGATGATTATTAGATTTTTTTGTGCCAAAGATAAAATTGCCCAGAAGAGAGAAAATGTTCATATGAAAATCGGGACGAAATTTTAGTATATTGTTCCTGAGTCTTGCATCTTGATATCCAACAATTAGAATCTGATATGAAGCTTTCTAACATAGCATTTTCATGCCTATCCCTCCTTATATACGAGATTGTATTATGTAATATATTGGTGATTATTATTAAATATTTTGTTCCAAAAAGAAAACTGCTCAGAAGAGAGAAAACATTCATATCAAAATTTGCTCTAATCTTGATCGATGGCCAAACGATCTCTGATCGGGACGAAATTTTAGTACGTTGATCCTAAGTCTTGCATCTTGACATCCAACAGTTAGAATCTGATTTGGAGCTCTCTAACTTAGTAATTTCTGTCTAGTCCTATTTGTATACAAGTTTGTATTATGACAATATTAGTGATGATTATTGGATTTTTTGTGCCAAAGAGAAAAGTGCCCAGAAGAGAGAAATCGTTCATATCAAAATTTTCTCTAGTCTTGATCGATGACCGAACAATCTCTGATCAGGACGAAATTTTAGTATGTTATTCCTGAGTCTTGCATCTTGACATCTAACGGTTAGAATCTGATTTGGAGCTCTCTAACGTAGTATTTTCTCTCTAGCCCTATTTGTGTACGAGTTTGTATTATGTCATATATTGTTGATAATTATTAGATTTTTTTTGTGCCAAAGAGAAAATAGCCCAAAAGAGAGAAAAAGTTCGTATTAAAATTTTACTTTAGTCTTGATTAATGACCAAATGATCTCTGATTGGGATGAAATTTTAGTATATTGTTCCTGAGTTTTGCATCTTGACATCCAACGGTTAGAATCTGATTTGGAGCTCTCAAACTTTGTGTTTTTATGTCTAGCCCTCCTTATATATGAGTTTGTATTATGTAATATATCGGTGATGATTATTAGATTTTTTGTGCAAAAGAGAAAATTGCCCAGAAGAGCGAAAACATTCATATCAAAATTTGCTCTAATCTCGATCGATGGCCAAACGATCTATGATCGGGACGATATTTTAGTACGTTGATCCTGAGTTTCACATCTTGACATCAACGGTTAGAATCTGATTTGGTGCTCTCTAGCTTAGTATTTTCTGTTTAGTCCTATTTGTATACGAGTTTGTATTATGGCAACATTAGTGATGATTATTAGATTTTTTTGGGCCAAAGAGAAAATTGCCCAGAAGAGAGAAAATGTTCATATCAAAATTTGGTCTATTCTCAAGCAATGACCAAATGATCTCTAATCATGACGAAATTTTAGAATATTGTTCCCGAGTCTTCCTTGTATACGAGTTTGCATTATGTCTTATATTGGTGATGATTATTAGAGTCTTTTTTCCAAAGAGAAAATTGCCCAGAAGAGATATAAGGTTAATATCAAAATTTGCTCTAGTCTCGATTGTTGACCAAACGATCTCTGATCGTGACGAAATTTTAGTATGTTGCTCCTGAGTCTGGCATCTTGATATCCAAAGGTTAGAATCTAATTTGGAGCTCTCTAACTTAGTATTTTCTGACTAGCCCTTCTTGTATATGAGTTTGTATTATGTCATATATTGGTGATGGTTATTAGACTTTTTTATGCCAAAAGAAAGGTGCCTAGAAGATAGAAAATGTTCATATCAAAATTTGCTAAAGCTTCGACTGGTTACCAAACGACTTCTGATCAAGATCAAATAATAGTATGTTGTTCTTGAGTCTTGCCTCTTCACATCCAACGATTAGAATTTGATTTGGAACTCTCTAACATAGTATTTTCTGTCCTACCCTCCTTGTATATGAGTTTGTATTATGTCATATATTGGTGATGATTATTAGATTTTTTTGTGCCAAGGAGAAAAGTGCTCAGAAGAGAGAAAACGTTCATATCAAAATTTACTCTAGTCTTGATCGATGACTAAACGATCTCTGATCGAGACAAAATTTTAGTATGTTGTTCTTGTGTCTTGCATCTTGACATCCAACGGTTAGAATCTAATTTGGAGCTCTCTAACTTAGTATTTTCTTTCTAGCCCTCCTTGTATGCGAGTTTGTATTTTGTCACATATTAGTGATGGTTCTTAGATTTTTTGTGCCAAAGAGAAAGGTGCCTAAAATAGAGAAAATGTTCATATCAAAATTTAATTAAGTCTCGATCGATTACTAAACGATCTCTGATCGAGATTAAATTATTAGTATGTTATTCTTGAGTCTTGCCTTTTGACATCTAATGGTTATAATCTGATTTGGAGCTTTCTAATATAGTATTTTCTATCTAGTCCTCCTTGTATAAGAGTTTGTATTATGACTATATTGGTGATGATTATTAGATTTTTTTTGCGCCACAGAGAAAAGCGCCCAGAAGAGAGAAAACATTCATATCAAAATTTACCCAAGCCTCGCTCGATTACCAAACGACCTCTGATAGAGATTAAATTATTAGTAGTCGTTCTTGAGCTTTGCCTTTTGACATCCAATGGTTAGAATCTGATTTCGAGCTCTCTAACTTAGTATTTTTTATCTAGCCCTCCTTGTATACGAGTTTGTATTATGTCATATATTGGTGATAATTATTAGATTTTTTGTGTCGAAGAGAAAAGTTCCCAGAAGAGAGAAAACGTTCATATCAAAATTTGCTCTAGTCTTGATTAAAGACCAAACGATCTCTGATCGGGACGAAATTTTAGGATGTTGTTCCTGAGTATGGCATCTTGACATCCAACAGTTAGAATCTGATTTAGAGCTCTCGAACTTAGTATTTTCGGTCTATCCCTCCTTGTCTACGAGTTTGTATTATGTCATATATTGGTGATGATTATTGGATTTTTTGTGTTAAAGAGAAAATTGCCTAGAAGAGAGAAAACGTTAATATCAAAATATGCTCTAGTCTCGATCGATGAAATAAAGATTTCTGATCGGGACAAAATTTTATTGTGTTGTTCCTAAGTCTTGCATCTTGACATCTAAAAGTTAGAATATAATTTGGAGCTCTCTAACATAGTATTTTGTACCTAGCCCTCCTTAAATACGAGTTTGTATTATGTCATATATTGGTGATGATTATAAGATTTTTTTGTGCCAAAGAGAAAGGTGCCTAGAAGAGAGAAAACACTCATATCAAAATTTGCTCTGCTCTCGATCGATGACCAAACGATCTCTGATCGTGACAAAATTTTATTATGTTGTTCCTGAGTCTTACATCTTAACATCCAACAGTTAAAATCTGATATGAAGATATCTAACTTAGCAATTTTTGTCTAGCCCTCCTTGTATACAAGTTTGTATTTTGTCATATATTCGTGATGATTATTAGATTTTTTGTGCAAAAGAGAAAATTGTCCAGAAAAGGGAAAATGTTCATATCAAAATTTTGTCTAGTCTCCATCGATTACCAAACGATCTCGGATCGGGACGAAATTTTAGTATATTGTTCCTGAGTTTTGTACCTTTAAATCCAACGGTTGGAATCTGATTTGGAGCTTTTTAACTTAGTATTTTTTGTTTGGCCATCCTTGTATACGAGTTGGTATTATGTCATATATTGGTGATGATTATTAGATTTTTTGGTGCCAAAGAGAAAAGTGCCAGAAGAGAGAAAACGTTCATATTAAAATTTGCTCTAATCTCAATCGATAACCAAACGATCTCTAATCTGGATAAAATTTTAGTATGGTTTTCCTAAGTCTTGCATCTTGACATCGAATGGTTAGAATCTGATTTGGAGCTCTCTTGCTTAGTATTTTCTGTCCAGCTCTCATTGTATACGAGTTTGTATTATATCTTATATTGGTGATGATTATTATATTTTTTATGCTAAAGAGAAAATTGCCCAGAAGAGATATAACGTTCATATCAAAATTTGCTCAATTCTTGATCGTTCACCAAACGATCTCTGATCGGGATGAAATTTTAGTTTGATGCTCCTGAGTCTAGCATCTTGATATCTAATGGTTAGAATCTGATCTGGAGCTCTCTAACTTAGTATTTTCTGTCTAGCCCTCCTTGTAGACGAGTTTGTATTATATCATATATTGGTGATGATTATTAGACTTTTTTATTCCAAAGAGAAAGGTGCCTAGAAGAAAGAAAATGTTCATTTCAAAATTTGCTAAAGTTTCGATTAATTACCAAACGACTTCTAATCGAGATGAAATAATAGTATGTTGTTCTTGAGTCTTGCCTCTGGACATCCAACTATTAGAATTTGATTTGGAACTCTCTAACATAGTATTTTCTGTCCAGCCCTCCTTGTGTACGAGTTTGTATTATGTCGTATATTGGTGATGATTATTAGATTTTTTTGTGCCAAAGATAAAAGTGCCCAGAAGAGAGAAAACGTTAATATCAAAATTTGCTATAGTCTTGATCAATAACCAAACGATGTCTGACCGAGACAAAATTTTAGTATGTTGTTCCTGAGTCTTGGATCTTCACATCCAATGGTTAGAATCTAATTTGGAGCTCTCTAACTTAGTATTTTCTTTCTAGCCCTCCTCATATCCGAGTTTGTATTATGTTATATTTTGGTTATGATTCTTAGATTTTTTTTGTGCCAAAGAGAAAAGTGCCCAGAAGAGAGAAAATGTTCATATCAAAATTTGCTCTATTCTTGATCGATCACCAAACGATCTCTGATCGGGACAAAATTTTAGTATGTTGTTCCTGAGTCTTGCATCTTCACGTCCAACAGTTAGAATCTAATTTTGGAGCTCTCTAACTTAGTATTTCTGTATAACTCTCCTTATATACGACTTCGTATATTGTCATATATTAGTGATGATTATTAGCTTTTTTTGTGCCAAAGAGAAAATTGCTCAAAAGACAGAAAACTTTCATATCAAAATTTGCTCTAGTCTCAATTGATGAACAATTGTGTCTGATCGGGAAAAAATTTTAGTATATTGTTCCTGAGTTTCGCATCTTGACATCTAATGGTTAGAATTTGATTTGAAGCTCTCTAAATTAGAATATTTTGTCTAGCCCTTTTTGTATACGAGTTTGTATTATGTCATATTTTCATAATGATTATTAGATTTTTTTGTGCCAAAGAGAAAAGTGCTCAGAAGAGAGAAAAAGTTCATATCAAAATTTGTTATAGTCTCGATCGATGTCCAAACGATGTCTGATCGGAATGAAATTTATTATGTTGTTCCTGAGTCTTGCATCTTCACATCCAACCGTTAGAATCTAATTTGGAGCTCTCTAACTTAGTATTTTCTATCTAGCCCTCCTCGTATATGGGTTTGTAATATGTAATATATTGGTGATTATTATTAGATTTTTTTGTGCCAAAGAGAAAAGTGCTCAGAAGAGAGAAAATGCTCATATCAAAATTTTCTCTAGTCTTGATCAATCACCAAACGATTTCTGATCGGGACGAAATTTTAGTATGTTGTTCCTGAGCCTTTCATCTTGACATTCAACCATTAGAATCTGATTTTGGACCTCTTTAACTTATTATTTTCTGTGTAGCTCTCCTTGTATACAACTTCGTATATTGTCATATATTGGTGATGATTATTAGATTTTTTTTTGCCAAAGAGAAAATTACCCAGAAGATAGAAAATGTTCATATCAAAATTTGCTTTAGTATCGATTGATAACAAGCGATCTCAAATCGGGACAAAATTTTAGTATACTGTTAAAATCTCAACGGTTAAAATCTGATTTCAAGCTCTCAAACTTAGTATTTTTTGTCTAGCCCTCCTTGTATACGAATTTGTAATATGTCATATATTGGTGATAATTATTAGATTTTTTTTGCCAAAGAGAAAAGTGCCCAGAAGAGAGAAAACGTTCATATCAAAATTTTCTATAGTCTCGATCAATGACCAAATGATGTCTGACTGGGATGAAATTTTAGTATGTTGTTCCTGAGACTTGCATCTTGACATCCAATTATTGGAATATAATTTGGAGCTCTCCAACTTATTTTTTTCTAACTAGCCCTCCTCGTATACAAGTTTGTAAAATGTCATATATTGGTGATGATTATTAGATTTTTTTTGCCAAAGAGAAAAGTGCCCAGAAGAGAGAAAACGTAAATATCAAAATTTGCTACAATCTCGATCGATGACCAAACGATATCTGACTGGGATGAAATTGTATATGTTGTTCCTGAGTTTTTCATCTTGACATCCAACGATTAGAATCTGATTTAGAGCTCTCTAACTTAGTTTTTTCTGTCTAGCCCTCCTTGTATACGATTTTGTATTATGTCATATACTGGTGATGACTATTAGATTTTTTGTACCAAAGATAAAATTACCCAACGATCTCTATCGGGACGAAATTTTAGTATGTTGTTCTTGAGTCTTGCATCTTGATGTCCAACGGTTAGAATCTAATTTGGAGCTCTCTAATTTATTATTTTCTATCTAGCAGTCCTTGTGCGCGAGCTTGTATTATGTCATATATTGGTGATGATTACTAGATTTTTTTGGACCAAAAAAAAGTGCCCAGAAAAGAGAAAACGTTCATATCAAAATTTGCTCTAACCTTGATCGATGACCAAACGATTTATGATCGGCACGAAATTTAAGTATATTGTTCCTGAGTCTTGCATCTTTACATCTAATGGTTATAATATAATTTTCAGCTCTCTAACATAGTATTTTCTATCTATCCCTTCTTGTATACGAGTTTGTATTATGTTATATATTGGTGATGATTATTAGATTTTTTGTGCCAGAAAGAAAAGTGCCCAGAAGAGAGAAAACGTTCATATCAAAATTTGCTCTAGCCTGGATCGATGATCAAACGATTTCTGATCGGGACGAAATTTAGTAAGTGGTTCCTGGGTTCTGCATCTTGACACCCAACGGTTAGAATCTAATTTGGAGCTCTCTAACTTAGTATTTTCCGTATAGCCCTATTTGTATACGAGTTTGTATTATGTCATATATTAGTGATGACAATTAGATTTTTTTGTGCTAAAGAGAAAATTGCCTAGAAGAGAGAAAACGTTCATATCAAAATTTGCTCTAATCTTGTTCAATGACCAAACGATCTCTATCGTGACGAAATTTTAGTATGTTGTTCCTGAATCTTGCATCTTGACATCCAACGGTTAGAATCTTACATCTCTAACTTATTATTTTCTATCTAGCCCTCCTTGTGTACTAGTTTGTATTATGTGATATATTGGTGATAATTGTTAGATTTTTTTGTTTAAAAAAAAGTGTCCAAAAAAGAGAAAACGTTCATATCAAAATTTGCTCTAGCCTCGATTGATGACCAAACGATTTATTATCGGGATGAAATTTTAGTATGTTGTTCCTGAGTCTTGCATCTTGACATCCAACGGTTAGAATCTAATTTGGAGCTCTCTAATATAGTATTCTCTATCTAGCCCTCCTTGTATAAGAGTTTGTATTATGTTATATATTGGTGATGATTATTAGATTTTTTGTGCCAAAAAGAAAAGTGCCCAGAAGAGAGAAAGCGTTCACATCAAAATTTGCTCTATCCTCGATCGATGACCAAACGATTTCTGATCGAGACGAAATTTAGTATGTTGTTCCTGAGTCTCGCATCTTGACACCCAACGGTTAGAATCTAATTTGGAGCTCTCTAACTTAGTATTTGTTGGACCAATGGTGGTTGACAAATTTAATCCTACTTATGTTTTGATAATAATAAAATGTATAGAATTGGTTAAGAAAT
>JAOTAX010037411.1:0-11086 GCA_025629825.1 Erythroxylum guanchezii
GATGAACCCTATATGGGACAGCAGGCGCTCGGTCACAACAACGTAACAACTGGAAAGTGAGTCACATGCATATTGCAAATTCATAATGTAACTGATTTCTTGATATTGAATAGGAAGCGACCGATATAAGGGAAATGAACTCTGATATGATTTGTGTTACATAACCGTGAAATGTGAACTATGTGTGCTATGTGTTGAGTGAGCCATCGATGATGGTCACTCACTGAGTTCACAAAACTCACCCAAAATTTGCAACTATTTTTCAGGACTCTGAAGAATACCCCATCGGGAAAACGGGAGTATATCTACTGCAAGCAAGTGAAAGTTAGAGGTCGGGATCAGTTGTGTCTGTCTATTGTATTTGATTGTTGTTGTCTAAATTTGTATTCCGTAATTTTGGAAAATGATGTTTTGTATTAATGTTGGGCCCCAATTGACCATTGGTATCTATATGATTGTAATGTACTGACTGAATTGTTAATGAACTGGAATTGGCCCGATCGGTAATAATTTTCCGCCTATGCATGTACTGTTTCAAAAAAAATATATTTGCCGACCGATTTTGACTGAGTGACTTTGATTTGTGCTTATGCCTGTGTCGATCGGGTTACGAACTTAACTGAAATTTGTACCGACCGTAATCGAATGACTGAGTGATTGCTATAGCACGCCATTTTCGCGGGCACGGACTCAGATATCACCCTCGATGTCGGGTTCGGTTCTTGCGGGAGTGGGATGCTACAGTATACCTATCATTGAAGCTTACCATTCCAAAATTAATGCTTGGCAGAACAAGTTCTTATCCTTTGTAGCAAGGAAAGTTTTGACTAATTCAGTACTTACTAGCCTACATGTTCACTGGACTACTCACTTTTTATTACCGAAGAGGGTATCAAGGAGATATATACAATTATCAAGGCCTTCCCTTATTTAGGTAAAGTTGAAAATGCTAAAGATGCTAAGGTGAATTAGGATGAAATTGCTATCCCAAAGCAACAAGGTGGATTGGAGGAGTATTGCCATAATTATGAGTGAAGTGGGGTGTTGAACTAGATCTTAGCTAAAACCAAGCTACTGGATCAAAATGTAGATATTTTGAACATAACTTTTACCACCACCATTTATACTACTTGGAACACCACAACAAAGTCTAGATTTTGCGACTCTTTACAATATCGTCACTAAATGCAAGCCTTAGGTGAGACTTTATAGGAATCGACGTAAAAGGCTCATCCTTTTATGATGTTTTATTATTTTGTCACCAAAGTGTGAGCCTTTGGTGGAAACATTAGATATAGTCTTAAAATTTTGAACTTTTAGTGACAATTTTTTTAAATCATCGTCAAAAGCTTAAACAACAAAATTACTCTCTTATTTATAATTATGAATTCACTAACTTTGACTTGATCATTTTGTGACTGAACATCATATTGATAAAAATAAAATTTAATGTTATTAATAATGATTCTAAGTGAAAAATAAATTTGGTTAACGAAAATATCAAATCATTTCAATGATTATAAAACTATAAACTCAAAATTAATTAATATTACTTAGATTTAAATTTTTTATTTTACTCTTTCAAATTATATGATTTCACAATTTTATATGGTCGCAAAAAATTTTCAAATAGTTTTAACATGAAATTTTAAATATAATGATATATGATTCTTCCAAAAAACAATAAATATTGATACATGGTGAGTAATATAATATAATATAATATAATGATATATGGTAAGTAATACAAGGTTTTAATTAGAAGTTGAACAATTCTTACAGACAAAATAATAAATAAAGTTTCACACCTATTCCTTTGAAAAGAAAAAGAAATATCTTTTTTGGATTCTAGGTGACATGAGACTCGGTAGATAAGGTAAAAGAGTTCCTTATGTCTAGATTCCTAAGAAAGCTCCTTGCACATTCGAAGGCATCAATTCAAATAGTTAATGATCTTTCTTTAAGAGTTGGTTTACTAACAACCTCTTCAAACAACTTCTTGACTTTAATTAAACTAACAGAAGATACAGTGAATGATTTTCTACATGCAGTATGAATAAATGAATTAGATGAATCACACGTACCATGTGTTTTACTAAAGA
The DNA here is from genome assembly GCA_025629825.1 of Erythroxylum guanchezii. Taxonomy (NCBI): domain Eukaryota; kingdom Viridiplantae; phylum Streptophyta; class Magnoliopsida; order Malpighiales; family Erythroxylaceae; genus Erythroxylum; species Erythroxylum guanchezii. The sequence continues at coordinate 2,103 of JAOTAX010037411.1, forward strand.
AACAAACAGTATAGAACAATCAAAGCTAAATCAAATGGTATAAGGAACCCAAATTCAAACACATGCATACTCTCCATCATTTTCATAGTGAACAAATATAGTTTTTTTTCAATCGATGATTGTTCCAAAACAACCGATTTCCCTAATCCTTGATGGACCATTGGGACATTACTACTGCCTCCATTCTCTTCTATGTTCTCTTAAAGATTTGAGGAAGCTTTACATAACACATAGTATATATAATCAGACATTCATCTAATAGCTTCCTAATGGAAAATGAGATACAGATAATAAAGAAAGAGAGTTAATTCGAATGATACTAAAAACTTTGAACAAGAAGATCAACCAATGAAGGAAAGGGGTGATCAGACTTTGATGAGGAGATTTATTGTGCATCTATTTATTCTTCATCAAGGAGAATTTTGTCACATTCCTTCTATCCAAGCTCATTTTCACCATCAAAAACTAGTCGTCATATCGAAATTTTGCGATGAATTTACGTTAATAGTTCAATTATGGACAGTCAATAGAAAAAAAATAAGTCATAAAGATAATCAATATAGAAGCATAATGTATAACTTAATAAGGAAATGAAACATTATATGAAGTTACATACACTTGACAAAATATTCACAGAAGTAGCAAAATCTTTATAATTTAATTTTTTAACAATTCAAAAATCCCCTGCACAAGCACATTCTGTGTTTTCCAGCCACTTTTCAAGATAAATAAATCCCAGAGTAGATGGCATAGGTTAATAAGTGATCTGACATTTTTAAGAATAGAGGACTTCTTATTTGAATGTTATAACATTCTAGAAATGTTAATTTTGTGATTTATTAAGTGAGACTACTTCAAATGATAAGGTTGAGAATGTTAACTGTATATGTACTATATTTAAGGGATGCATAATTAAGTGTGCTTTCCTCTAAAGTCATTATTCTGATTAAAATAGTTGTGTCCCTTGAGCCCCTCCTAAAAGTAATTTCATACATTAAGGTTAGTTTTCACCTAGTATGGGAGTGATCTATGACTCCTCCAAAGGAAAGCTAATGACTACCTATTGCATAATAACGACCAAAGGTAAAAAGAAAAAGAAAAGGTGAGAAGCAACACAGAGGAACCCATACCTGGCAACTTGACTAGTTCAGAGAAGAAGATCACCTTCGATGATTCAGCCTTAATTAGGAAGGATCTAGAGACTTTTCTACTGGGAAGGATTTATTTACCTTATTTATAAAACGTCATCATAGATAGATTACCTTATCTACTGGTTATAGCAACGTTTCATTTTGTTTTTCTTTGTTAGTAGTTATGGGTTATCTTCATCATCATCATCATCATCATCACCCAGTCCGAAATTTCGCAATGAAGCAGGGTCTGGGGAGGTCTGATAGTACGCAGCCTTACCCTTATATTGTAGAGAGGCTATTTCTAGTAGACTCACATGCAAATGAGACAAGATAAGTATGATGCAGAGTACAGAGGGAAAAGGCAGCACTAGCACGGTAAATTATTAAATAGGTAAAAATTACACTAAATACATAAATAAGTAAAAGGACAGGGTATACCTGATGTTTTTAGTAGTTGTGGGTTATGTTGTCGTTTTTTATTTACCTTATTTATAAAACGTTATCATAGATAGATTACCTTATCTACTGGTTATAACAACGTTTCATTTTTTTCTTTGTTAGTAGTTACGGGTTATGTTGTGGTTTTGACCATGCTTGTTGTAAGAGAGGTAGAAGTGGTTTCATTTGACTGTGTTTATTATAGGATAGGTGTTTTCTCTTCAAAGGTTATTCTATACATACATAAATCATTATATTAATTACAATTATTATCTATACTTTCATATATCATTATAATAATTACAATATAATTAAAAATAATTGTAATATAGTAAAAAATGGAAATCAATAATAAAAATTAATATCATGTTTATAAAAATCAAATTAAATATTATTGACAATGATTTTAAGTGTAAATATAAATTTAGGTAACAACAATCTCATTTAAAAAATTTGTAAAACTTTAAACACAAAATTAATTAATATTGCATAGATTTATACTTTTTATTTTTCTCTTTTAACTTATATGATTTGATAATTTTATGTGGTGTCACAAAACTCTATTTACTATGTATAAATTCTGTACTATTTTATTGAATATGTTAATTAATATTTGGTGATGATTAATAAAAATTGTCACCAAATGTAGGCCCATTTGGCTAGAAAAACGTAGCCAATGGTTGTGGGCCTACATTTGGTGCTAGTTTTATAAATCTTCACCAAATGGTATATTTCTTCGGAATTAATTTAAACAAACAACATTCTTTTAGATTAATTATTAACATCAAAATGAAGCTCTCTTTGTTTTCGTGTTAGCCATCATATTTCTCTTGGTTCATTATCGAAGAAGTGTCATCTACTATGTTGGGTTCGTCTCTAGTCGTCCGTCTGTCTAGGTAGGTCATCCACTAGGTACTATTTTTCTATTATGCTTTCAAGAAGTCTCTTTTTTATGTTATATTTCTGCTATGTTATCACTATGTGGCTTTTGAGTTTTGCTTATGGTGTATAAGATTTTTTTTTTTTTGTGTTTGGAAGATGGTGAATTGTGTTTTTGTTTTGGTGGTGTATGGGTTGACATTTTTTTACTACCTTGCATGCTTGTTTGATTAAAGCCTGCCAACTTTTCGATGAAAGGTTTGTTAGAGTATTTAACTTAAGACCATGTTCATCAATACTTTTAATTCATAATAGAGCATTGAAGACCATGTTCTTCAACTTTCTATCTTGATTTACAATTTGATCAACTTGATTTTCACATTAACGAATACATTAGTATTAAACATTTTATTATCATTAAAATATAAATTAAAAACATTTTAATATAACAAATAATTAATGAAACACATTTAGTTTTAAGCTTCATTATCATCCCATTACTAATTCAAATGATTAATTTTTCAAAGAACATAGTTTAGAGATTAAGTGATTAGCCTAATATTTATTCCTCCTTAATATCAAAATATTTTATATGTAAGATATATTTTGAGTAGGATTATAAAAAATGTGTAGTTAATTTTAGTTAAGTATAGATAAAAACAATTTACTTTAGACAAACAATATTTTAATGACTAAAAAGATATACTTTATAGTTGAAAAAGAAACTATAATCCAACTTATGTACATGTTATACACCTACAATATATGAATATGAGGGGAGTTCAATTTATTAAGATTAGTCCAACTTAATAAGTCAAGTCTAATAATCTCAAGCTCATTTTGCATACTTAGCATCATTTATTCATTTTTACTTAAGTGTCAAAGTGTCTTTATCAGGTTCAACTCTGGATTATGAGTGTTAGTTTACGCATGCCAACAACCCCAAATGAGTCCAACGAAATTAAGTTAGTTTTAGTCCATATCAACTGGGCATATGTGAGAAATTGATATTTACTTTTATTCTCACTTGAATCATTTATATGATTATCATAGATAATAAACTGCTCATTTTCATTATTTTGGGCAGAAAATATAAGAAATTCACCTATAATTTTGGATGATCAGTTTTATAAACCACTTGGATAATATATAGGCTAAAAACTCATGATGTAGCTTCGTTGAGGCTTACCATTGAAATAGTCAATGAGCCTAAGAGTCACAACAAGAAGAGTCTTTCTCGATTCATGTAGTCTAATAACGCCAGTCCTTGGTGATGTTATAGTGTCAGATTGAAAACTATAATTCATGATCCAATAGCTCTAATGCAAAGTTCTTCACCCAATATGCCTTTTTATCTATTATCTCAATATTAAAAGCCTTTAAAAGTGCAACCTTAAGCCCAATAATATTCCATGTAGAGCAATCTTTACTACTATTAAGAGGTATGTTTAAAACTCACTACATGTATATGATAACTTTTATGCTGGCATGCTTAATATTCTTAGAAGGCTCAATTTCATTATTTGTTTGAATTGAAACTTAATATGTCAACTTGTATTGATTTATAGTCATATTATTTAGAACTTAAATTGCATTTAGTAATTTACTTTTAATTGTATAGCTAGATGGACAAAAGTTGGATGTCTCATCGAAAATGGTCTACTGAATACTTAGAAGGAGTTAAGATTCCATGCAATTTGTAAAAGATCAAATGGGTGTAGAATGTTGTATTCATTGTCCATACATATATTTCTTAAATGTGAACATTCAAAGTTAAGATGTGGTATAAAATCACTTGCTAATTAGAGGCATAGTAAATTCTATACTTCATAGATTTATCATGACGAACGTTCAGAAGCAAGTTATAGTAGAAGTATTGATACAAATGTTGATGGTAGTAACAATAATGATGTAGAAGATTATGATATTGATGACGTTGGTGATGATAAGATTAGTGAGATCTTAGAGGATTATAGGAATTATATGGAGACTATAAATTGAACTAGTTTAACTAACATAATTGGAAGTATTACAGAAGATAATTTAGAGAAGTTGTTAAAAGCTACTCAAGAAGAATTATATCTAAGGTGCTTAATTCTCACAGATATCTTTTATTATGAAGTTTTTTCATTTGAAGGTTTATAATGAATGGAGTGACAAATCTTTTGACATGTTAATTGACTTGCTCAATGATACATTACTTGTTAGACATAAATTGTCCAAATCTTACTATAAAGCAAAGAAATTGTTAAGGGACCTTGGATTAGGATATATATCAATGCATGCTTGTAAGAATGATTGTGCTATAATTTTGAAAGGATAATAAAGATCTTGAAGAATGTCCCATTTATGGTACATTAGTGGCAAGTGGATGATAGGAAAGGGAAAAGATATCATATAAAATTTTGAGAAATTTCACTATCAAACCACGACTACAAAGGCTTTTTATGTTAACAAACAACCATAGATATGAGGTCGCTTAAAGAAAAACATATTAATGATAACATATAACATTAGATGTCATTTAGCAAAATCAATGGCATGGAAAGACTTTGATGGAAAGTTTCCATGGTTTATAGAGGATTATTGTAATTTTTGACTTGTTTTAGCCTCAAATGGATTTAATCCATTTGATAATATGAGTACTTACAACATATGGTTGGTAATTCTAGTGCCTTACAATTTTCCTCTATGGAAGTTTATGAAGGAGCCTTTATGTTATTATCTTTACTTATTCTAGGACCTACTACTCCTAGTAAGGATATCGATATATACATGTAACCACTGATTAATGAATTAAATCATTTCTGGGAGGTAAAATTAGAAAATTATTATGTTGTAATGCATATGGTTTTTTTGTGGACTATAAATGATTTTCCAGTTTATAAGAATTTGTTTGGATGGAGCACTAAAGGATATATGGCCTGTCCTGTGTGTAACCATCAAACTCATTCAAAAGGGTTACAAAGTAAAATATGTTATACAGGACATCATCGTTACTTGGAACTTGAGCATAGATGGCAAAAAAGAAAATTGTTTAATAGCAAAGCAGAATTGGGTGAAGCTCCTTTGCACTTGTCTGGTGATGATGTGGCTCACTAACAATCACATTTGGGTGAAATTACACCTAACAAATACCTAAGTAATAGAAAGCTAAAGAGAAATGTTGTTAAGCTTAGTTGGAATAAAAAAAGCAAAATTTTCAATTTTCCATATTGGAAGTAATTGCTGTTGAGGCTTAATCTTAATGTGATGCTTATTGAAAAAACATTTGTGAGAATATTTGAAGTAATTTAATGGGAATTGATAGAAAATTGAAATACAAAATTAAGGTTATATTACACTTGGAAGACATGAATATAAGAAAAGATTTGCATTTGAAAAGAAAAGATGATGAGTCATACATCATTCCACCTGTTTATTACTACATGTCAAAAAAGGAGAAGCAAATTTTTGTCGATTTCCTAAATCAGTCAAGTTTCTTGTTGAGCTTACATCTTACACAATGCTGTGCCCAAAATAAGTTGTAAAAAATACCTAGGCTATCCTACTCGCAAGTATATGATGTAGTTATAGTTGATTACCCAAGGTCCCATGGAGGTAAAATTGGTCCACTCAAATTAACCTTGAACAAAAATAAAAAAGAAATGAAATCTTAAACATTATGTCTTGATTTGTTAAGAGAAGGACTTAAAGAAAATTACAAAATTAAAATGAGAAGTAGATAGAATTAACCTAGAGCAAAACGAATAGATTAATCGAAGTGGGAAACTCTTGAGAATTAATTTCACTAATGTAATCTCCTATGCATGACTAAAGGGAAATGATTGGCTAGTCATCTCATTAAAAGTATCAGTTGGCCTCTAAGATCATCTCGAATAATAAACTAAGTCTAACTTTCCTGTTTAACAAGTTATCATCCGAATTAATTATGGAAACCTGACTACTAATTACCACTTAAGTTAATATATTTCCAATACTTAATCTAAGCATCTATAGTTTCTTGTTTCATATTAAACTTCTTCCCTTAATTCTTCGTTTAATACCAAAATTATGCAAAGTTTGATCATGCTATTAGAAACTATAACATACATAAGACAACATCACAGTCCCTCAATTATGCATATTTGACTAAAATAACTACGTTAGTCCTTAAGAAAAAAAGATCAGCCCATCACGGAAATAAAAAGATTCATCATATTCAAATACTTCAATCCCATCTTTATCAGTATAAGAGAAGTATTAAAGCAATAAACCAAGTCAATAACGAAATGAACTATCAAAAGCTAATAGAGTATGAATCCATCAATTAACAAACAGAGGAGTAAGCTCAGTAAAATAACAAAGAAATAATAAACAGAATCAGCAATCAAGTGTTCGGATGAAGGAGTTGCGGTGATCTCTTCTCTCAAGCTTCCTACATTGGCTCCCACCTTTTGCTTCTACTTGATTCTAACCTAGATACTCGACTGCTCACACTGCTTCCACTTCTCTACTATTCTTCTTCTTCACCTCACCCGACTGGTCTCTACTTTCTCTCCTCCCTTACCTGCCTTCTTTCTTTCTCTCCGTTTTTGTCTACGAATGAGTCTGTGGTGTGTAGAATGATGGAATGTGGAATCTGGGAATGTATCGCCACCTCTCAGTTCCCTTTATATTTGTAATATGACTTTAGGTTTAGGGTTTTGAGCCATAATCTTTGCAGCTACCACGTATCAGAATTAAAGTACGTGAAAAGGAGTATTCATGGGGTGACTATGTTTGTGCCCCTGTAAGGATTGGTGATGTAATCACCATTATGACTTAACTTGTCACGGTGGTGACAAGTTAAGTCACCACCATGACTAACTTGTCACAATGGTGATAAGTTCACTCACCACCTTTCTTTATTTTTTTTTCTTTTCATGCAAAATTTATGTGAATTTTCATTTTTCATGCAGAATTCACAAGATAATCCAATAAACATGCATTCAATATTCACACTATTTTCACTCAATTCAACTCTCATTTGGATCAAAACACAAGAATTTATAACCAAAATCAAGATATGAAAGTAAGCAAAGTCAATAGAAATTAGGCACAACAATTCCTCCATACTTAAACTATGCTTGTCGTCAAGCAAAATAAAGAACACCAGACTATACAAGAACAAACAACAGAAACAACAATTTTCCCAAATAATAGTCAAAGATATCAACGATCATTTCAATAAACACAACCTAAGAATTTGAAACTCATAGTACTACATGAACAAGCTATTCTTCGTATATTTAGCCAAAATCAACAAGTAATTTAATTCAAAGAACCATCAAAAAGTGTGATAGACACTCAATCCACTCTCCATCCTCTTAAACATTCAAAGGTAGGATATATTCACTCATAATTCATTTCATGTAAGGCATCTACTATAGGCTTGCTTACTAATCTAATCTCCACCCTCATATCAAACACAAACATCAATCCAAAGGTCTTTATTTTGTTGTAATAGGGTTGGGCTAAGGGTAGCAGTTTAAAACCACAAAACAAACTGAGCATTTAAAGTAATACAAACAATAAAGCATAAAACACTCATTTCTTTTCTTTCATGTTAACAAGATTAGCACTCCCCTTTTTATGTCTCTCCTCTCTCTTTTCATTTTCTACTTATCTTCTCTTCCTTCCTTTTCTTCTTTCTCTCTTTTTTTACTATTTTTTCTATCTTTTTGATTTTTTATTTTTTACTATATTTTTAATTTATTTATTTATAACAAGATCAAGTTTAAAAGAGAAAAAAGTAGAGGGGAGATACAAATTATTACGACCCTACCCATTCCTAAATTAAAGGCCAACTATCTGCTATGATTCCCCCATACTTGTTCAATCAATTATTCCCTGAACCCAATTATACCCGTTCCAATGCTCAACTTGCCTTATGGTAGGTATAACAAAAAGGATAAAGAATTAAGGTCAAGGCTCATATTTTGGGTTTAAAGAAAAAAAAGTTTCATGTTAAGCTCAAAGGGGGTTCACTAAGGGTAACATTATGGTGGCTTTTTTAGCAAAAGTGGTGAATCCTAATTGACTTCATCATTTCAACATTTGCATAAGATTATTTGATCTCAACTAGTATTTGCAAGCAAGTTTTAGTTTTCCTTAATCATGAAAGAATACTCTCAACAAAGAATACTTGAATTTGGTGTTTAATAGTTAAAAAAGGCTCAATTTTTTACCAAATGAAAAGTGTCATTCATCTATCATATTAATCAAAATCTAAGTCAACTAGTCTACGCATGCAAGTATACTCATTCACTCATATTATGTGTTTATAATCCCTATCAAGTTTATGTCATGACCTGACACGACCCACCTTTTTGGGCCGTGTTGCTAGGGAATGGGTAGGCTTAATGCCACCAAAACCTGTAGTAAGCCCAACTTTTCTATATTCTACTAAAAATCCGACATGACTCATTCATTTGCTTGATTAAATCCTTATACCTGCTTAATAGGTTGTAAGAAGCAAGGATCCAAATTTACAATTCTCACATACAACATCTA
>JAOTAX010037422.1:0-11085 GCA_025629825.1 Erythroxylum guanchezii
GGACGATACCTTGCGTCTTTATACTGGAGATGAGGGATCCCGACCCCGGTGATTGAGCTTTGATTCATTCTCAAAAACTGTCGCAGAATACCAACCGATGAGGGACACCCGAAATGATGGCACAGCAGGGCGAGACCGTTAATGAACCTCCAGCCATTCGGAGGGATTTGGCTCGGCATTAATTTATAAGCGCAACATACCTCATCGATGATTGGGGCATATGGAAGCCTCATACCACCTATTGAGAAAAAGTTGTCTGAAACAACAAAATAGCCTCCCATATTGCTATAAATCCGCTCGTTCTTACAGGCCAACCTGGGTCCCCAGGATGAAGGGATATTATTTTTGATGACCAATCGGTTTAATTCCTTTTCGGTCAGTGTCGATCGGTCACTCGGTGGCTCTTTAACGACTTGACCATCTTTCCGGTCACTCGCCGCGACTTCTTCATTTTCTTCTGCGTCCGACGCTTCATTTCCCCCTGCCTCCGGCACCTCAATCGCTTCCGCCGCTCTTTCAAGCGGCTCGACAATTTGTAAAGCACTTTCGGCGGCCAGTTTCCGGTGGAGCTCTTTCTGGGTCATATCTAGTTTTTCGTTAACCCCCGTAGACGTTTGTGATGAAGATTGGCGAGGAGATGATGAAGAAGAGGAGGAGGTGGTGGTTTCATCCCTAAGTCTAAATTCACCCCTAAGGCTAGTTGACGATATGATTACAAAAAGGAAATTTATAAGATAAGGAGAGGAGAGAGGACGTACCTAGTTTAGTGACTGAAGTTTGGAATTTGGACGGCGGTGAAAAGGAAATTCTGATGACTACAGGCAAAGAGATGAAGAATAGAGAGAACATAGGCTGGAGAATCAACTACGCAGAAATTGTAGTGAAGGAAATTTGTCGATTCCAAGCATTTATCACAAAGATCAACTGAACGGGCGCACCAATCGAAGTTGGACGTGTGGCGCAGCAGTTGAAAGGACGCGCATGACCATTTTTTCTTTATTAAAAGTAGCACGAAAGGACACTTCATTTCAAATTTTGAAAATCTATCAGAGGAAATGTGCCATAAGTAACGATTAAACCTAGTGCTTTGACTAGACGTTGATGTCCGATCGTTCGAGCCTATCACGAGCTATCATGCAGACGAGCCGAACAAACCTTATATACTTCATCGATCCTTCTCCCTGATTGGACTCGAGGAGTAGGGGGCTTATGATTGGGTTGGTCGTGCTAGGCCCAGGCCCAAGCCTAGAATGAAATGTGGGCCGATCGACCCATTCCCAGATGATGAGCTAAGCCCGGCAGGTATTCACTATATAAGTTCACTACCTCATCATGACGCAGGTATGAGAGAAGAACCCTATTACTCTCTATTCACAGCCACCAAAACTATTACCAAAGAACTGATTTAAGTATCGGAGGGGCCTGCCAGCAATCAACCCCCGGTGTGCCTTCCATTTCTTTTTGCAGGTATTTTTTAGCTACAGTTAACTGAACTCATGGATCCAAACAGCGGTGTCCAACCTCAGCAAAATCAGACCGAACCAGAAATAATATGAAGAATGCAAAAATAGTTCTCTACGGAGGTGATTGGTATTGGTACATTACACATTTAAGAATCTTGTGTATTAGGATTATTATCTAAAGCGTAACAAATTCTTTTGTTATAAAAAATAATATTAACTATTTTAAAATAATACACTCATTTTCGTAAGTCTAATTTTAATTTAAAACACTTTCTTTTGAAAAAAGAAAAGAAACAACTTCTGTTTTATCTAAAAAGTTATTATGTAAGCAAAATCAATGAAAATTTTATTTATTTAAATTAGTAGATCTTTGATTAGAATTATCTTAAGAACGTTTCAAATAGATTTACAAAATTAGAGCTTTTTATATACATGTAAATTGTTTCGAAAGTTGTATACATGTACATTTTTTAATGTAATAAAAAATATCTATTTCAAAATATCTCCATTATAATTCATTTTTTATTTGTTAAATAAGTAAATAAAATTGCCTTCCTTCTACTCTTTTACAGTAGGAAGCTAAATTAAATGAAATAAGTAAAGATATAATAATAAATAGAAAAACACATTGATAAAATTGTTATTAGTTATGGTGTATATATATACATAAATATATATATATATATAATTACACAAAATAAAAAGAAAGTTATAAACACTCAATTAAAAAAATAAAAATTTTAATATCAACATAACACTGTAATTGTATAAATAAATCTATACTTAGATATACATTAGCACTTCTCACAAACTCAACAAGATAGAAACAAATAACTTTTGCAGCTTCATGGAGACGTTGGCAATATGGGAATGATAAGGAAGAAAGAATAATGTAAAGATCTCAATCAAATCTTCAAGTGTGGTCCACTTGCAAGAAGAAGGAAGGGTAGCTCTGGACAATTTTTCCAAAGCTATAAACATGTCTAGGAGGCCTATAAATAGGCCATCTCGTACGGTTTTACATACATTCTAAAAAAAATTTCCTCTTCTTCATTTCAATCTCCAAAAATTTAGAGAGTGTTTTTCTTATTTCTTGAGAGAGTTAGTGTTTCTTCTTGTTATGTTATAAAGAGTTTGTGAGTCCTAAATTTTATGTAGCGAAATTTCTTCTTCTTGCTCGTGATTTCTACCCTAATTTGTTTAGGATTTTTTTACGTAAAATCTATGTCAATTTCTTCATTACTATTCATTCTTCAGCTTTATTTAGCTGTAAACCCGCTTTAATCTAGTTAATTCTCACAAAACTACACAGGCTCTATGTGGCATTAGTAGGTTTTGTACTAAGTGAAAAATCAATTAAAAATATCATTGGTATTAATCTGGTGCTTAACTAATGAAACCTTAATGAAATTATGAGTTCTATTAGTTTAGGTTTAATTAAGATAATTTAAAAATATTTAGGTTCTTTTGAATGCTTACAAACGTTATAGCTTAAATTAAAATTTAATGAAAATGTTAGGGGCTAAAACATACTTTTAGCCTATTTTATTTAAAAAAACATAATTGTTACTAATGATGTATTACGATAATTAAAGATAGTAATGTAAAAATTATTCAAGCAAAATTGGGGAGATTTATAGAGTAAATGAGGGCGAGGATCATTTTTATTGAAACTTTGATCAAATGGAGCATTAACTAAACATTACAACCTATAATGAAGAAATCAATCTTCCAATAAGTTTCAAGGTACCAAACTAAAGAATATAAGAATTATATCAAGATTAAGGAAGAATCAAATTAATTTCGATTGTATTTACACAATGTAATCATCTTGTACTCATAACATGTTAATTTCAATACCTCAAGGGCCTATTTGGTACGAAGGAATAGTTATTCTATTCCTAACATATTCCTACTTATTTATTAAACCTGTGTTTGGTTAACATCATATATAGAATAAGTATTCTTTAAAACTAGCTATTCTATAATTTCGAGGCATAGGGAAAACGAACCGTTACCTATCTTTACGTATTCCATGAATAACCATTCTTATCGGGGATAACTTTACCCTTCTCACATTTAAACCTCTATCAAGCCAGTCTCTCTCTCTCGCTCATCCTCCTCTATGGCCACTGACGGAGCTATTTGGGGCCCAGTGGTGCACTGGGCCTCCCAAGTTTTTTAAAAGAAATTTGAAAATCACTGATTGAGATAGAGTTTTAATGGGTTATCTCTTGGAGTTTGAATTTTCAGGATTGTCTAGTTAATAACAATAGGAACTGGTTTTTGTAATCAAAGATATAATTTGCTTTTGGATATGTATATTAAGTGTTTGCTAAAATGCTAACCAGAGGTTCAAGCTTTGAGGACGTGCACTGAGAGGAGGAATAACTACAAAGGAAAGTGAAGATCCATAGACAATAGAACCTCCCTTGATAAGGGTAATGAATTTCAATTTTCTTATCAATAAATTGCTTAGGTAGTATTTAGAATGTTGATTTTTCTCTCAGCCCCTGTTACAGATTGAAATATAGGGACTTACTCTTCAATGGTATCATTGCTATTCAGGACCGATGTATGTGTCATCTGTAAAGTCAGCTCTTTCATGTTTGTGTTCAGATATGATCTTTCACAGACAACTTGGGATAATGAAAGTTTACGGAAGAATTTCATCAACTTTCTCTTGGTAACTATTATTCACATTATTTCTTAAAAAAAACTATTATTCACATTAAAAGATTGCATGGAATTTGAAGACTATGCTTTTTTCCAGCCCCAAATTGTCATCCTTCTCCTTTGAATAAAAAATATAGACTTAATAAGCAGAAACAAACAATTTCCTGTTAGCATCTCAGTCCTCTTATTAGTAACTTAACTTTCTTTGTCGGATCAAACTTTATTTTTATCCTATTTTTTAATTTTTAATTTTCATGTGTAAAACGTACAAATTAGACTCCTTTTCTGCATTTGACATGGACAAATTTATTGAACTTACAAAATTCTATCCATCAGAGTTTCCTCCAATTGCTTTAATTGAAGTTGAATATCATCTTGGGAATTTTATCATTGATGTACGTATGGATAAGAATTTCTCTGAATTGAGTGGAATTGGAGACCTTGCTAAGAAAATAGTGGCTACGAGAAAGCATCATGTATTCCCTTTGGTTTATTTGTTAGTCAAATAGCATCATGTATTCCCTTTGGTTTATTTGTTAGTCAAATTGTCATTACTTTTATTAGTTGCTACAGCCACAGTAAAAAGAGTTTTCTCCACAATGAAAATTATGAAAAGTTCACTTCGTAATAAAATAAGAGATGACCTATTAAATGATTATTTAGTGTGTTACATTGAAAGAGATGTATTTGCAAATATTGACAATGATCTTGTTATGACAAGATTTCAATATATGAAAAATAAGTGAGGATTATTGTAATTTTTACCATTTTATATTCTTAATAACACTTTATTTTTTATTTAATTTTGATATGAATTTTTTTGTAAAATCTATATTTTATTTGGGCCCTCCTATCTTAAATTCCTAACTTCGTCACTGTCTATGGCCACCGCACTCTCTCATCTATCTTCATCCTTCACTAAACCCCACCATTCCAGTAGTGTCGCTGGTGGCGCTGCCAAAGGGCAAGAGAAGAGTGATCATTCAAAACGGAGAGACCATACTGTTGTTGTGGTATAAAGATGATGTTTTTGCTGTTGAGAATAGGTCTCCCGCTGAAGGTGCCTACACTGAGGGCCTCGTCAACCCCAAGCTCACTTAGGTTTGGTCTTGCTTTCATTGTTATATCTTTGATTTCTGTAAGAGAGGAAGGGAAACATAGGGAAGAACAAAAGGAGAAGCCTTTAGGAACTGTTACTTGTGTACTTCACTTCCTTCTGAACTGATTTAAGTTTCAAAGAGTAAACAACATTAGTAAAGATACCCACTTCTATGTAATTGCTTTAAGTTGGTAGCTTGATGTAGTTGAGTTTTTTTTTTCATGTTTGCTATATCTCTGTTTGGCATGTCTTTTAAATTATTTCATGGATTTCCCATAGCCTTTTCACAGATCTACTCTGTTAGTTGGTCAGGCTTAAGAGTCTCCTTGGCTAATCACGAATTTGTTTCCCTTCAGAAGCCTTGTTCTTTTTTTGTTCCGAGGCATGACCAACTAGAGACAGTGAAATACCTTCATTTTACAGGATGGTTATATAGTTTGCCCAACAACTGATAGCACATTTGATGTGCGAACTGGAGCTATCAAAGCATGGTACCCAAAGAACCCTGTGTTGAGGGCCCTCACACCTGCTCTAAGGACACTTTATGTTTATCCTGTGAAATATGATCATGATAACATTTACATTAGCATGAGAGGAACTGTAACATCTGATGCATCAGCAGAGATTGTATTTATTGGAAAGGCTTCGCCTGGTGTAACTGCAAGTGATGTCAACATTGATGGGGTAATACTTTGACTTGTTTACTCCAGAAAACAAACAAGATTTGTTTGTTCTTCAAACCCACCTATGTAGAATTGCTATGTTTAATCTGTTATTGTATTTTAGGTAAAAATGATGGTGGATGAGGATCTAGAAGGGTTCCGTTTCACTGGAAAGAATGAGTTGATAAATGGGAAGGTAGCAGTAATTGGCTTCTTATTGTTGTTAGATTTTGAACTCTTGACTGGTAAAGGTCTCCTCAAGGGAACAGGCTTCTTGGACTTCATATATTCTATTTTCAATGCTTTGAAGTGAGTGTTGTAAATTCATCTTTCGAAGGTGAGAAGAATCATATTTCGGTGAAGAAATTTTCTGTGGTGACGACCAACTTGGTTTGTCCTCTTGCCTTGGTTTCTTCATCTTCTTCTATATATTATCCCGAAAACGTACCATATTGAACGGTGAACCATATCAACTTTTTCCTTCTTCATAAGCCTTTGACCATTTGGATATCAACATATAAATACCGCTTCTTCAAATTGAAGAGCATTGCTTAATTGTAACTTGGCAACCAACCATGAGCTCATTCTGTCCAGTTATTCAGTTTCTTTCTGCACATTAGACTGTAATCACTAGTGTCATGTTATCTGAGACTTACAAATGATGTTGTTCTTTGCAAACTTTCTAGCTTTCATATTTGTGCTTTTGAGTTTCAGTTTCTGCTACATTTTAAGAAAAAATAGAATTTATTGTGATAAAGTTAATAATAAAAAAAATTGAAGAAGAAAAAATTTAATAATAACAAGAAATTTAATAACAAAAGTCAAATAAAAAATAATAAGAATAATAATAAGTAGAAAATTTATAATAATAATAAGAATAATAAAGTTAATAAATAATAATAATAATAACAAAAATAATAATTAAAATAATAAATAATAATAATAATAATAATAATAACTATTATTATTGTTGTTATTGTTGTTGTTGTTGTTGTTATGATAACAACAATAATAATAATATATTTTGGTCTTTTTGTTAGTTATTCCTTTCCTATTCCAAGTTTATATTTTCAAACCAAACAATGGAATAGATACTTTATCTATTCCATTCTTTGAACCAAACAAAGTAATGTTCATTCTATTCTATTCCTCATCTTTTCTATTTCAAAGAATAACTATTCTATTCCTTATTTATTCCATTCCGTAAACTAAACAGGCCACAAGGGATTTAGCATACACAATCATTTTATTTTTAGGCCTCGTATATTTGTCTTTTCAAAATCAAGAGGACTTTTGGTTTGATCCTTTAAAGAAAATCCTCTTTATGCTTTATTAGGCATTGTTCAAATCAAATGTGATCGAAGTGATGAGTTTAATACTTTGAAAATTTTGAAATACTTTAAAATGTTGTTTTTAAGTTGACCTATGTTAGATTTTATACTACATTTAAGTTTTAAAGATTAATTTGGCTTATATATACGACACATATATTGACTAATTGCTTAAGGAACTTTTATAGGTTGACCATGTGATATACAAGTTAACTGGTGTTTCTTTGAGAATTGAGGTTCAAAGAAAGACAGAGTTTGTAACATTTTATAGAAGGATATAAGCCTATACATTAATCTATCGATATAGCATATAGGTAGACTAATGTAACAATTAGGTTTACTTATATGTCAAGAAAAGAGACATTATAAATTGTTAATTATTTTGTCTAATAAATATTTATAATCTATATTTTAGTTGCTAAATATCTTTATGACAATTTAAAGAGTCTTTTAAGTTATATTTGAGAGAGTTTTCAAGTATTCAAAATATTTTTTGCCTTAGCATATTAAATTAAGCAAGCAGTGTTAAATTAAGATGTAATTCAATTGTGGATTGTTCTCAATTTTGTATTTAGACTGATTAAGTTGTTTAAGATTCCTCTTTACTTTTAAAAAGACATTGTAACACTCTTTATTTAAAGAAAGAGAAGTTTTTTTTTATAATCTTTGAAAAAAAAAAGATAGTAAAAATTTCCAAGTAAAAATGAAAATTTGATATAAATAAAATTATATCATACTACTCTAATCACATTTTCAATCTTTCTCATTTATCTCTCTTTATTTATTATGCTAGAATTATTATTATGTTGTACTATGGTTGCATTCAATAACATTACCATATCATATCATCTTTCAATTAGAACTTTATTATTATAAACATAAATATATATATTTTGTATTAGTTGGACACATGAACTTATAAGATTATTGACTTGAAAAGATTTAAAATATTTTAGTATATAAGTTATTTCCTTTAATTTAACAATATCACATATCAATTAATATGATTACTTGAGTTTTTAAAATTACACATTTAATAGAATTTTAATAATTATAAGCATATCCATGGATGCATTAACAAAAACAATACCACATATCAAAAAGGATGAAAAGGATGAAACATTCTCATATTAAAAATTATTTGTTTAAAGAAAAATATAAACTATTGAAATGAGTTGAATTCGACTCCCATGAAAACATAAAATGTGAAAAATGTTCTACTTAATAAGCCTAAATATAGGGCATCAAATCTTCTGTCCCAAATATCATGTTCCAATCCTATTTTTGTGAAAATACGGTTTGAACAAAGTAATTGGAATAGATAGTGTTTTAAAAATCGGACCGAACCGGCCGGTTCGACCGGTGATTGGTCGGCTATCCGGTCTGGTTCACTCTTAAAAACCGATTCTTAATTAAACTAGTGAGAACCGATCAAAACCGGACCGGTTTGACCACTGGTTCAATGAATTTTTTATTTTTATTTTTTAAATATTTTTTATATTATTTGGTATATTTTTGTATTTTTTTAATATTACTAATATTATATATAATTAAATATAATTATTGCATAATTATGACGTCACACCGATTCAACCGGTGGTTGTCAAACCGGTGACCAGTAAGGCCACCGGTGACCAGTAAAGCCTCCGGTTCGATGTCCGGTCCAAATTTCAAAACACTGGGAATAGAGGATCTGAACTTTAAATGTAGTATAACAAATCTTTATGCTTTAAATATGTGAATAAGGGATAACCTCTTTGCATCAAAGTTTGGATTTTCGGACCATACCGGCCGGTAAATGGTACAAAAATTACTATTTCAATACCGACCTTATGTACCGGCCTGTTTCAATTGGTACTGACCCATATTCAAAATACTGGTTAAAAACCTATGGGTATTGAAAATTTTAAAAATTCAGGGGTATTTTTGCCCCAAACACCCCCCTAGCCGCATCTTCTTCATTTTTTTCTCTTTCATTTTCTCTCTCACACTCTCTCTCTCTTTTATTCAAAAAATCATACTCTCTCACTCACCCCTTCCCTCCCACACCACACCCGACGCTCTCCTTCTTCTTCCTCTCATTAGTTTCTCTCTCACACTCTCACTCTCTCCTTTCTTCACCGTCGTCACCACTCCCTCTCCACCCATCCGACGACCACCACTGTAGCCCTAGCAACTGCCCAATGCCACCACCCACCAGCCCACCACCACCCTTCCAACGCCAAATCTAAAACCTGAACTAGATTTTTGATTTTTGGGTGTATTTTTTGCTCTTAAATTTGAAAAACAAAATCATTATATTTGGTTATTTGTGTATGTTTTGTAATGGAAATTGTTAGAAATTATTGGTATGTTTTGTGATGAAAATTGTTGGAATAATATTTTTTGGAAATTATTGAAAATCAAAATTGTTTATGTACGACGAAGAACAAATTCATTGTATTTGGTTATTTGTGTATGTTTTGTGATGGAAATTGTTGGAAATTATTGGTATGTTTTGTGATGAAAATTGTTGGAAATTATTGGAATAAAAAAAGTTGGAAATTATTAGCAATGAAAATTGTTTACGTATCTTTTTGTAATTGTTGAATTGAAATTGTTGGAAATAAATTTGTGATGGTTGAAATTGTTGGTTGTTGGAAATGGAATTGTTAGTTGTTGGAAAGAAAATTGTTAGAAATTTGAAAATAGAAATTGTTTACATATAATTTATGATGTTTGAAATTTTGAATTGAAATTATTCAAAATTGTTGAAAATGGAATTGTTAGAAATGAAAAGTGTTTATGTATGTTTTGTAATGGTTGAATTGAAGTTGTTGAAAATTGTTATAAATGAAATTGTTGGAAATTGTTGAAATTAAGAAATGAAAATTGTTAGAAATTGTTGAAAATTGAAATTGTTTATGTATATTTCATTATTTTGTGAATTGTAAATTTGTGATGGTTGAAATTGTTGGTTGTTAGAAATGAAATTGTTGGAAATTTTCAATTCAAAATTTCAAACATCGCAAAACATACATAAGCAATTTCCATTTTCAATTCAAAATTTCAAACATCACAAAACATACATAAACAATTTTTATATTTTTAGTGAAAGTAAAAGTTGTAACTAAAAGTAGTAATATTAGTCACTATTATTAATAGTGTCCGATTTTTGAAGTTGTCACCTCCTGTCACAAATACCTCCGTCATTAATGAAATAGTGACTAATTTAAGAAATGGTCACAATTATGCAACACTTTTGTGACACAAATATTGACACTAAAACTTGTGAAATGTGTGGCAAAACTATATGGTCACAATGACTTTACATATTTATGACAAATTTATCATCACAAATAATATAAAGTAGTGACAAATTAAGTCGTAACAAAACGTCATTATATTGTGACAAAAGTGTCGACACTAAAACCTATGGAATATGTGATAACACTATATGATCACAGCAACTTTACATATTTATGACGAGTTTGTTGTTAAGTCATTTAAATTACACATATTTGGACGTAATTATTGTCGATGTGTTGAAATTATTATCTAGAATTAATGGAATTGTTTTATAATTGTTTACAGATAGTTTTCAACACCTTAAGGACGAAAAAGGATCAAAAAGAGGAAAAATATGGCAAGAAATCCGAAATTCCAGATTGGTCGAAATTCAAAGATTAGGCGTGGGCACGCCTAAAGTCATAATCCCAAATCTGCAAATTTCCAGAATTTGTCTCCAATTAGAACACAATCGCCCAAGATCTTCTGGAATCCTTTTCAAGAAGTTTACCACCTAAATTAGAAGATTATCTAATTGGGACGAAATCCAATCAAGATTATGAGAGATTCAATTCAAATAGGAAGTA
>JAOTAX010037432.1:0-11085 GCA_025629825.1 Erythroxylum guanchezii
CACAAACTTTTGAATAGAAGACTTCATTCCCAACCAAAATAATCCACCAGCTAACCTTTTATAGGTTTTTAAAAAACCTGAATGTCCCCCTAAAGGTGAAGCATGATACTCATGTAGAAACTTAGGGATTAACACCGAAGTAGATGAGACCTATTTTGGTAAAACAATAACCCATCTCTGGTATGGAAATCAGGTTTGGAAGTGGAGTCTAGTTCGAGTGCTGCCATAATTGAATTTAACTTGGAGTCCTCCTTGATTTCCCTTCTCACCACATCCAAGTCAAGCTAAAAAGGAGCTGATATGGCAGAAAATAGTACCTTGTCGTCTTCAACCCTTGAAAGAGAATCTGTTGCTCCATTTTGCTTCCCTGGTTTATAGATAACTTCAAAATCCAGCCCCAATAGTTTTGCTTGCCAACATTGTTGGTCTATGGAAGGGATGCGCTGATCTAACAAATGTTTCAAGCTTTTATGGTCAGTATAAACCTTAAAATGCCTTCCAATCAGAAAGTGTTTCCAATGCTGAATAGCCATCACCACTGCCATCACCTCTTTCTCATAGACTGACTTAGAGTAAGTTGATTCAGCCAAAGCCTTGCTGAAGAATGCCAATGGACGACCCTCCTGAATGAGAACAGCCCCTAACCCCCTTCCTAAAGCATCACACTCAAGAGAAAACTCCTTGAAGAACTCAGGTAATGCTAAAACTGGGGCTGAAGTAATTTTCTTCTGCAACTCCTCAAATGCTAACTGGGCTTCCTTTCCCCATCTGAAGTTGTCTTTTCTTGTAAGATCAGTAAGAGGTTTAGCTATCCTCCCATAATCTTGGACAAACTTTCGGTAGTAGCCTGTGAGGCCTAGGAAACCCCTTACTCCTTTGACATTCTTAGGGATGGGCCACTCCAAAATGCTTTTGATTTTTGAAGGATCCATTGCTACCCCTTTATAGGATATAATGTGACCCAAATACTCCACTGATTGTTGCCCAAAAATACACTTCTTCTTATTTGCCTTCAGCTGGTTATCCAAAAGCAGTTGCAACACACAAGTCAAGTGCTCTAGGTGCTGATTCCAATCTGCACTATAAACAAGGATATCATCAAAGAAAACTAGGACGAACTTCCGTAATGGAGGCTTAAAGATCGAGTTCATGGTGGATTGGAATGTAGCAGGGGCATTCATGAGATCGAAAGGCATCACTAGGTACTCATAGTGTCCCTCATAGGTACGGAATCCAGTTTTATAAATGTCCTCCTCCCGAACTCTAATTTGATGGAAACCAGACTTCAAATCCACCTTTGAAAAATATCTAGCGCCATGTAACTCTTCCATCAGTTCATCCACCACTGGAATGGGGAATTTGTCCGGAATGGTGAGCTTATTTAGAGCTCGGTAGTCTACGCACATTCGCCATGATGCGTCCTTCTTTTTAACAAGAATGACCAGACTAGAGAAAGGACTAATGCTTGGCCTTATTACTCCAGTGGCGAGCAAATTCTGAATCTGTTTCTCAATCTCATCCTTATGGTGGTGTGCATACCTATATGGGCGGGATATTAACTGGTTCTGCTCCTTCCTTCAAATTAATTGCATGGTCAAGTTCTCTTTTAGGTGGTAACCCCTCTATTTCCTGGAAAACTGTTCCAAATCTGTCCAAGATAGCCCCCAATTTCTCTTGTTGATTTCCATCTAAGGTTTCCACTTGATCAGATTTGCTTCTGCCCATCTTCAAAGACCACAACAGCCCTTCCACTTCCAACTCTTGATGCTTCAAAATCTGTTGTAATGCATGGGAAGAAGGGTTGTGCATGTAACTTCAGACCCCCTTTGATCAAATGTCATACACATATTTTTCCAATCAACCTTCACTATCCCTAAAGTTTCAAGCCATGCCACCCCCAAAATTAGATCAGGCCCTCCAGTATCAAATACATAAGCATCCACCCGAAACTCCTCCCCATCTAGCTTCAGCTCAATTCCCTTGCATACCCCTTGTGAAAAGGAACGATGCCCATCCCCCAACCTTACTCCAAAGGTTCTTGTTGAAGTAACAGCTAGGTCCATAGCTTGAACCAACCTCTTAGACACAAAATTGTGGCTAGCACCACTATCCACCATAATAACAATTGACATCTCATTCAACTTACCGATTAAAACCATAGATTTCGGGGATGAGGATTGGTCCCTTCCTAGTTCTCTGAACTCTACCACATTGCATACTAGTTCCCAATCTTCCTGCTGTTCAGCTCCCATCGGTGCCTCTTGACAGCTGTCTTCAACCTCATCTTCATCCCCTTCCCAAATTACCAGCTTATATTCTTTGTCTGGGCAGCAATGGAGAGGTCCGAATGTCTGCCCACATTTAAAGCACAAGCCCTTGGCTCTCCTTTCCATCAACTAATCGTAAGTTAAGCTACGTGTTCCTCTCCACTTAGTATTTCCTGTTCGGTGGCCTTCAGTGGTAGGACCCTTCTGTCGGTGGGTGGTCTCCTTCCCCTCATTTTTAATGTTTCCCACCGCATGGGTATGTTGAGCTGGACAATATGTAGTGGAATGTCCAGTTCGGTGCCCAAAATTCGAGTGGGAGCTGTCGAACTTTCTCCTCCCATCTCTTGATCGAATCACGCCTTCTCCATTCAGTTCTCTCTCAACCTTTCTTGCGACAGAAATGAGCCGGACTCGGGTCGGAGGATCGTGGGTGCGCACTCTGTTCTTCACTTCTTCTCGCAACCCACCTAGGAAGCAGCTCATGTACCATTCATCAGGGAGGTGACCAATCTGCGATGCGACCTTCTCAAACTCATCGACGTACTCATCCACCGAAGCACGCTGAAAGATCGACTTTAGCTATTCAATCGGATCACCATCATCCCTTCCTCCATATCGTTCGAATAAGGCTCGTTTAAATCTCTCCCACTTCATACGTGGGTCAAGTTCCCGCAGGTTCATAAACCAATACAGCATCGTCCCTTCCATGCATATCTGAACCATTGACAATCGCAACTCCTGTGGAATCTCGTGAATCATGAAGTATGATTCAGCTCGCGTGACCCAAGCAAATGGGTCGTCTCCATGGAACGTGAGTAGTTCGACCCGACGGGCTACGTTCCTGTATTTGTCCCATGCACGATCTGTGGCCACCGAAAAACTATTGTCACCCTGTCGGCGCTGACCAACTCCCATCTGTCCACCTGGGACTCTGTCGTTGCCGGTAGTAGCTGGAGACAGTGGCGCGGGTCTATCACCGCCTGCCGAGGAGGATGCATTATGGGTAAGCATCAATGGTTCTCCTTCTTCACCCACTTTCTGCTTCTGCGAGTTTCTAGCCAACAAGGATTGAAATCCGTCCTTCATTTCCGACTGTAAAAGATGCTGCAATTTGGCCAGCGCAGAGAGCTTAACTGCGATTGAAGATCCTTCAAGGTTATGTCATGCGATTTAATCAGTCCCTCCACTGCCGATACTCTAGTCTCCATTCTAGTTGGCATACAACCTCTACCCCTTGGTCTCTCAATGAAAGCACCAATTGATAGAAATATCAGCAGAGGTTGGTATTATTTACGTGTTCAATATGTTCTGTAATAGAATTCCTCCTAGGAGATAACTCCAGGCCTAAACAATATTTGTATATTCAGTATATGAATAACCATATCCCCCTTCTAAGCAGAATCCTCTCTATATACTTTCTCCCGTACCCCTTCTCTCTACAACCTCTCTCCATAACTAACTCATAACAATCTAGCTTATGTGGCATTTGCCCCCTTACCCATCTTACCCCTACGGATGTAGGTTTGGATGGGTTTAGTGGGCTGATCGTTAGCACCTCCATGTTGAATGCATAGAGTGGTGCTAACACCCATCATTCTACAAAATGACAGAAGTTTCAAGACAAACAAATGGTATTCTAAGATATAATGCCTCCAAAAAGAATGCATATATATTCTATGATGAAAAACTTCAAATTGAGGAAGGAAAAATGACACCTTAAAGTTTTTGGAAAATGTGGAGCAAAAAATCAGCTTGGACCATTAAGACAGATTTCAGTGGATATCTACACAAGAAAACAATTAGCAATAGCTGTCACAGGGCTAAGAAGACTACCATTTATTGTACGCACACATTTCCATTCATGCGCTTCAATTGCATCTCCTACCTCTCCTTCAAAGTATGCATCGGAAGTGGAATTCCCACCCAAATTCGAAGATTGTCGCAGCAGTGTCTCTGGACCTAACATCGTTAAAAGACATCAAGAGCATAAAGATGAAGCAGCCAAATATCATTTAAGGTGCCATAATTTCGAGACAACAGAAAGGACTAAACTATAATACATCATATGCATGTAGAAGAAAGATATGCAGATGACATCACCTTGCCCAATTTTTATAAGCCTTTTCAATCCATGAGCATAACGCCTCACTCTAGGTCGATGTCCTTCTAGGTTGATCCTTCCACAAGATAAAGGTAACAAGAATGTCAAAAAACAAGCATATCACAGTCCCAACACCATGTATCAAATAGATTCAGCTGCCTAGTCAACCTCCTAGCCATCAGTAAAAAGAAAAAAGAAGTGAAAGGAAAAATAGAAATGGAAACAAAGAAAAAATGCACATTATTTACTGTTTCACCCCAATCCAATCCACAGTAGTATAGCTGTAATACCTTCTAACAATACCTGACTAACCGGAGTCCACTTAAGTGAACTACAAGCCAAAGAAAGTGACCTTACTCTGTTTCCATGTTAAGCTTGTTTCTGGCACTGCCTCCCCTTAAAAGCTCAAATTCAGCCTGTAGAAAGAAGATTTTACAGGCTAACCGTTCATGAAACAAGGTCTACCAAAATGTTTTAATTTAACAGACATGAATTGATTCATCACATCAGAAGACCTTGTTCAATAATTAGTACAGTTTGATCAACTGAATGGTGCAGTTCAACTAATTTTCTCAAGATCTTATAAATAAAATTATTCATTATAGGGCAATACCAGATCAAGTTACTGAGAATGTAATGCGGACTTCCTAGTACCTGTTGTTTTGCATGATCAAAAGCCTCCATCCATTTTTGAACCTCTCCAGCAGTAGCACAAGCGATCTAGAAACAAAAGCAATAATTATTTCGTTTGATCAGACTTACAACGATAGAATGAAAAGATAAATGTGATTGTGAGAGTTAGCGTGGCAAACAACATGAGTCTAATAACAAGCCATTACACTTGCTGCTTGATCATACTTGTTTGGAGAAGAAAATAACTAACAACTTTCCTTTGGAGTAAATAAAATCAAAAAAAAATGTAAAAGAAGGTAACTTACTTCTCCCTTCTTCGCCTCATCCAATCGACTATAAAACCGTATGACATAAACATCCTACACAATTTTTAAATAATCGATAAGTTAAGGATACAGTATATTATCAGCCACACAGAAACTGAAAATGAAATGATGAAAACTGTCAGATAGCAGGTTGAATGGACAATAAAAGGGAAAATGGAGGATAGAGAAAGAGGGACAAGAAGAAAGGAGATGACAAATTTCACCTCTCCTATGTACAGATAAGAATACACATAGCATAAAAGATATGTGACTCACCCCATGATTGACCCTTCGTCGCCCTAGCTCCTCTACCATAAGAGAAGGCCCCACCACACCCCTTCTTATAGGTCTCTGGTACAAGGAAAATATTAAGGCACAGTCTTAATAGAAATTCAACAATAGAGCAATTGGATAGACCTAACTGAATTGAGCTTGACTAATAAAACATGCATCAAACATCAATGAGCACATATACTGAAAGATGAATCCAGATCACCAAAACAGATGCTAGTATGTACTCTGAATCCTTTGACCTTAGAAAATCAAATCGTGGCCCAAAAAATATGTTTCGGAGCATAGCTAAAGACTAATTACGGAGAACAGAGCATCATAGCAACTTCCTACAAATCATTATCATTGCAAACTTCTCAAAGTCACCAATCCATGATTCTAAGAATCTTTATAATCCTACAAATATCATAGCAAATCAAACACACAAACTATATCCTGTTTAAAATGTTTCAGCTTCCTCTTCAATTAGATGCTTCCATCACTTATCAGATTTCCATGAATGCCATCTTAGCTCTTCAAGCGTCGTCCAAGTTTATACTTCCAGCACAAAATGCAAGACATCGCTAAAAAAACTCGAAACTTAAAAATCGAAGAAGTACCTTTTTTCGTTTCTTTCCACCCAAATAAAGGCTGCAACAAAAACCTCAAAGGCAATCGCAACTTGAAAAACCCAGCTCTTAGAAATTGAAAAACTTCACTTAGAAATTCAAAAACTTCCTTTCTTTCATTTTCCCCATATTTTCTACAAGAAAAAAAAAGCTCCAAAACACCCCCAATGGCAATCAAACCATGAAAACCCGACTTAAGCTCAATAAACCGTCAAGAAAATCTAAACTTTTTCTGAACCATATCCTTGAATGTATCACCACCAACCAGCAAACCAAGTTGAAAAGAAAAAAGAGAGAAAGAAACAAACATTCTAAGATGAGCAATTTTTTTCTTAAAAAAAAGAGAGAAATCACACATACAATGCCAGGATTCTCATGAGGATCACGTTTGTACATCTCCACATATTTGCCTCTGATAAACATGAACCTAAGGTGACAATACTCATGCCCAATTTTGTTAGTCCCAATATGATTCACCCACCCAAAGTAGTCAGAATGCCCTCTCTCCCTCTCCTCCTCTCCTCCATTTCCATTCACACTCACGCTGGCGATCCTCCGATGACTCACACCTACGATCGGAGCGCGGGGCATCTCAATATTGCCGTCGCTCACCACCCTATGATGGCCCGCACGGCCGCTGCTACCGTTGTCGGAGTCATCACCGCCGGCCTTCTTGGTCACCTTCAGCTCCGACGACGCCGATTCCATTGTAGAGCACCCTCTCTAGAGATCTAAAAGAGCTTGATGAAATCGGGAATCTAATAGTTTGTTTATTTATCGATTCTATCAATGGAATTCTTTAGTTGTTCTTGTTCCGGTGGATGTTAGGTAATGGCGTTGTTTGATGGATTTTTCTGTCTGTTATTTATTAACTTTATTATTGTTGTTGTTCAATTGTGGGGTCCACTTAGTTACCTTGTCGGTCCCACGTTGGTTGACTGTAGATCCTACGTGGCAAAAATTCAGCCATTGACTTGACACTTCCTAACATTTTCGTTTGTTTTAGATTTTTAGAATCGTGTAAAGTAATTTGCCACGTAATAATTCAGGTGGGACCCCTTCTTTTATCACAGCAGAGATCTGGTTGGCTCAACGTGCTAATAAAATTCTCACCTTTGTCGGCAATGAGTTATTATTCGTTTTTTATTTTTTGTTTTATTTTGTTATTTCGCTTTTTAATTAATGTGATGAAAACGTATCTATAAATTAAATATTTACAAAAATACATCAAATCAAAGTAACGTATAGCTAATGCCTTAATGGACCTTCCTCAAGAAAAATCGTATCTTTGAAAAATCAGAAAGCTCATCTTTGCTTCATGTTTGTATCATAATAGGTTGAGATTGATTAAAACAATCTCGGCTAGCTGAAATACAAGCAGCAAAATGGAAACAGAAGCATAGAACTTAAGTACTTAATACCAAACCCTATTCAAATGGATGATAAAATCTATATTTGGACAACATAGGAACGTTGTCCACTACAAAATAAAAGCAATTCTTCATTATCTTCCTAACAAAGTAAAACCATGCTTTTCGCCAATACGGATTTATGCACAAAACTGCAAAGATTCCTAATAACATAATGACGAATGACACCCTAAAGCTTATATAGAAGAAATTCATGTCTATGAAACCTTCTTCTTCTTTTTCTCCTCCGTTGCTAGAATTATTAGACAACAATGTTGGATCGCAACTTCTTGACAATGGTGATCCACGTAAGAAAGGATTTTCCTCATAGCTACTATTTTCAAATGTTGCAAACTGTGCCACCATATCAGGTGTCCTTCCTGATAAGTTATTATATGCAACACTAAAAACAGATAAAAAATGTAGTTGAGTGAGCTAGGAATGTATGTTACCTTCCAATTTGTTGTGTGAAAGATCCAAACTTTCAACCTTCTGAAGATTTGAGAACGTTGGTGGTATTGGTCCGACCAAATTGTTGTGAGATAGATTCAACACTTGGATTGTGTTGAAATTTCCAATTTTAAGAGGAAACACTCCTTCCAAAGCATTATCTGATAGATCAAGCCCAGAAAAATAGTTGAGAATCTTACCTACGTAAGAGTACAATTTGTTCTTGGTTGTGAAATCCACTCGAATTGGCTCTGAAGGTACCCTAGGACTACTCAAACCAGGATCTACGTTGAAGGAGATATTATTAACACTTATCCTTAGACAGGAAGGAATATGACCACATAGATAATTAGAAGAAAGATCAACAAGACTTAAATAATTTAACTTGCATAATTGTTTCGGAATCTTCCTTTCAAAGTTATTGCCCTTCAACAAAAGATGTCCTAAGTATGAGCATATGCCAAGCCACCTTGGAACGCCACCAGTCAAATTATTTTGACTAAGACCAATGACCTTCATCTTCGTGCAATTAAATTCATTGAGCATTGATCCTTGCAACCTATTATTTGACATGTAAACTTGTGATATAAATGGAGGAAACAAGTTTGGCAGTAGAATTCCATCAAGTTTGTTGTATGAGAGGTCTAAAACATCAAGGAAAGTCATACTTGTGATCCATCGAGGTATTCCACCTGTGAGATTATTGTGGCTCACATCTAATACAACCAAGGCAAAACTTTTAGACAAGCTATTAGGGATACTTCCTGTAAATTGGTTGCCATCTAATTGCAAACACTGCAAATATGTTAAGGAGACATTTCTTGGGAACATTTGACCTTGCAATTTGTTGTTTGACAGCTTAAGTACAGACAAGTCCTGGCAACCTTTTATCAAGAGATTTGGTAGTTTACCGGACAGTCCATTGTTGGACAAGTCTAAACGATACAATATATTCATGTTGCCTAACGAGGAAGGTATGCTGCCACTGAAATTGTTACTAAACATGTTCAAAGAACGTGATCTAGGAAAGCATGCTCCAAGTTTTGATGGAATTCGTCCAAATAATTTATTGTCACAAATATCTAAACTCCCCAAATTCGTATAAGATTGAATTGGCAACTCCAAAAGTCCTAAAAGAGAAGTATTCTTTAAATCTAAAGATACCAAATTTGTGTTGTTCTGTAGCAACCAATGTGGAAATCTTCCTTTCATTCTAACATGAGAAATATCAACATATTGAAGGTCATGTTGATAATAAAGGAATTGTGGGAATGATTCACTGTTTCCACAACAGGACAATGAGAGACTCTGTAATTGAAACTTTGGAATCAAATTATGCATCTCCCTTCTACTGTATACTTCATTTTCTGAAGCATCAAAATACTTGAGTTTTGAATGATTGAAAAATGGGCTAAAAGACAATGGAATTTGGAAATGGTTTTTCGATAGGATTAGACTCTCTAGGGATATCAGACTTTTAAATGATGAGAAGTAGATGTCTCCACTTAAATTATTCGAAGAAAGATCTAATCGTTGAAGAGATGTCAAATTTTCCATACAGTAAGGCAAGGTTCCAATAAGATAACTGTCACCCATGTCTAATTCTTGAAGATCTTTCAAAGCACATAAGCCTGCAACATTGTAAAAAATGTTATAATCGTCATAGATTTATCAGAAGTTTATTGATCATGTTAATATATCAACAACTTCAAACTTAATAGAGAAAGCCTCGTTAAAATTTATTTTAAACTATCTTGTTAAGGACAATAGGTAAATTATATATTTTTATTTTGATATATTAATTTTATAAAAATAATAAAAATATCAATAGAAACTATTTATTTTATTGATTAAGAATCTACATATGACTCTATATGTAAGTTTGCATTTAAAAAATAATTATAAAATATGTTAAGCAATTTTAATACATTATCTGAAAATAAATAATAGACAACATAATCTCTTCACTTGAACTAACCAAAAACTAAAAGCTCGTTATTCCATGGAAGTTGAAAAGTTGGTAATTAACCTTGTGATGTTGGAAGACCGGTTGTCTGTAAGCTTTGAACGTTTAACACCTTAAGTGAAGGTAGTAACTCAAGGCTTTGGAGGAATTTTTCATCCAAAGAACAATAGTATAGGGACAACTCTATCAAACTGTATCCTGTGAAAGTTATAATGCAATGCATATAATATGTGCATATATTTTGGACATTAAATTTAATTATTATTTGTCACATAATTTACGTACATACTTTGATGACGAAACATTGCTCCTCTTAAATTGTTGCGCTCCAGATAAAGGTTCTTAAGATTGTGGAATTCTCCCAATGACTCTAGCAATTCGTCTATTACATTGTTGACAAGACCATCAAGATGAAGAACACTTAAGTTGCTAGCACCTTTTAAACCTGTTATGTTGTGAAAAGTATACAACAGAGCTTGTGAATTGTGACGGATGATTTGGTATTCAAAAATTAAAAGTAAATAAATATATTATTGAGCATTTAAAACATTTTTCTGTTTTACTTCTAGAAGACTCAAATTTGATGATCTCATTTCCACTTAAATCCAGTTCTTCCAAATAACTTAAAGCATTCAATTCTAAATAACAAGAAGCGAAAATTTATCATAAGTTTAATAATCATGTTATTTAACAGATAAAATGAAAAAATATTTCATTTTTCTGACCAGTCATATTTATTGATCCTTTTATAGCATTGTAACCCATATCTAATTCTTTTAGAGAAAGCCCAACCAATGATAATAATACGCTATTGTTGAAACTGATGCCAGACAAATCAAGAGACTCCAAATTTTCAAGTTTTGATAGTGTCTCAAAACCTGCAAGAGAAAGGAGGAGTTGCAAAATGAAAAACCGAAGGGGGTTAAATATTCCGCAAACATATTTGGCACCAACAAAATATAAAAATAAGCAGAACTGAAATAAATCAACACCAGAAATTTGGTAACGCAGTTCGGCACACCTTGCCTACGTCTGCGGGGCCCTCACCCAGCTTA